>JACEEZ010025798.1:129351-134351 GCA_016584305.1 Chionoecetes opilio | reverse complement strand
AGAGAGAGAGAGAGAGAGAGAGAGAGAGAGAGAGAGAGAGAGAGAGAGAATCAATGTCCCGTTACACACTGCCATGCCATCTGACCTCGTAATAACCTCATTTTTTTGGCTCCCTCCTGTCTCCTCATTCTTCATTCCCTTTATGGTCTCACACCTCCTCCTCCTCCTCCTCCTCCTCCTCCTCCTCCTCCTCCTCCTCCTCCTCCTCCTCCTCTTCCTACTCCTCCTCCTCCTCCTCCTTGCGTTCGTCTTTGTCCTTTTAATCCTTATCATCCTCTTCGACCTCGTTTTCCTCCGCCTCCTCCTCCTTCTCTTCCTCGTAAACACTTTCTTGTCATATGCTGCAGAAAATATAAGCTTATGTTATGTTGCAGAAAAAGTAATACTATTGAAATATTTTTAAAACCCAACCAGATAAATACATTTTAATCATTATTCTTGCCGCTTGCATTACCAGATAATGTTTTTTATGACAATCTTAAACTTTCTCCTCGTTAAAAAAAAAAATAGTGTTGAAATATATATAAAAAAAGCATATAAATACTTCTTAATCATTTTTGTTATCCGCTTGAATGACCAAACAATAGATTAGTTTTCTCTATATGTTTTTCCATTTTCCTATTTTTTATGACAATCTTGAACTTTGTCTTCGTTAAAAAAAAATAATAATGTTGAAACAAAAAAAAGACTTGATAAATATTTCTTAATCATTATTCTTACCGCTTGAATCACCAGACAATGTTTTATGTCTGAAATAAATGTTGATTTTTTTTTTTTTTTTCCATCTTCCATTTTTTATGGCAATTTTGGTCTTTTTCCTCGTTAAAAAAGTAATACTGTTAAAAAAAAAAAACACTAGATAAAAACCTCTTATTAATCTTTTTTATCCTCTTGAATTACCAGACAATGTTTTATAAATTAAATATATTAGTTTTCTCTAGTTTTCCATTTGCCACTTATTTATGACAATCTTGAACATTTCTCTTCGTTAAAAAAATAATACTGTTGAAACAAAACAAAAACCGACTTGATAAATACTTCTTAGTCATTATTCTCACCGCTTGAATCACCAGACAATGTTTTATGTCTGAAATATATTGGGTTTTTTTTCTCTTTTTCCATCTTCCATTTTTTATGACAATCCTAAACTTTTTTCCTCGTTAAAAAAGTAATAATGTTAAAACAAAAAAAACCCGACTGGATAAAAAGCTCTTATTAACCTGTTTTTATCCTCTTGAATTTACCAGACCATGTTTTATTTAATGAGATAATTTAGTTTTTTCTCTTTTTCCATCTTACTCTCTCCTTAACAATCCTGAACTTCCTCGTTAAAAAAGTAATGCTGTCGAAACATTACTAATAAAAAAGAATGCATAAATACCTCTTAATAAATGTTCCTGTCTCTTGAATATTCCAGACAATTATTATATATGAAATGAATTAGTTTTCTCTCTATATATATTATTCCATCTGCCTCTCTCCTTAACAGTCCTGAACTTCCTCCTCGTTTCCTTACGTGTAGGTAGATTAGGCCGTGTGCTAATTTCCAAAGTTTCCCTCAAACAACCTCATTTAGACCAAAGGTTGTGTTGCTGTTTTGTTTCATTCCTTTGTATTCCTCCTCCTCTCCTCCTCCTCCTCCTCCTCCTCCTCCTCCTCCTCCTCCTCCTCCTCCTCCTCCTCCTCCTCCTTTTCTCCTTCCATTTCGCGACGCTCATTCTCGCCTTTGTGGATGTTAAGCACCTCAGAGAGAGAGAGAGAGAGAGAGAGAGAGAGAGAGAGAGAGAGAGAGAGAGAGAGAGAGAGAGAGAGAGAGAGAGAGAGAGAGAGAGAGAGAGAGAGAGAGAGAGTATGTTAGTAAAGGTAGAAATGTTTGAAGGTCAGGCATTGATAGTAGTAGTATTAAGTAGTGTTGTCATTACTAATAATACATAATACTAATATACTAATACTAATACTGATCGTTGTATTGAAGTAATGATTAATCTAGCAATGCCTATCATATTTTTATCTCTTGTAGTAAGTTTTGTCTAATTTGTGTTTTTTAAGGAATATCTGGAAGTATCATGTCATTGTGAATTGGCTGAAATAGGGACTTCTAATCATTGTAAATGAAAACTGACTCCAGATTCGTATTCAGCATGCCCGAAAACGGCTATGAACTAATTTTCAAACAAATCTATTTTCGATTTTTTTTTAAATCACGTTTTTCACAATAATTAAAAAGCTATGGCAGATATGTGCACGAGGTAGTAAATATGAAGTAGATCAAGGGCTATCATTTGGCGTAAAGTAAAAAAAAATATTGATAGGCAAATAAGCGAGGAAATCGCATATTCGTACATTTATACAAAATATCAATCTTATATTCTTAAAAGTGTTTTTAGCCCAAAACCCACCTTCAAAATGATTCAATCGACATGGGACCGAGCCGCTTACCACCTACGATTTATTTGCGACTTTTTGAGCCTACTCTCATCAAAATTGAATTCACAGTTTCGGCTACCCAAAACAGACAGACAGACACACACACACATGGCTACTGCTATAGTACATTAGATGAGTAACTTCTGATAGTAATAATAATAATAATAATAATAATTTTAATAATAATAATAATAATAATAATAATAATAATAATAATATAATATCCTCATTTATGACACGGTGAGTAAGTTATTCATTGACTTTTGTGTTTATTGATGAGACTTGATTCATTTACAAATTATAAATGAAGAATAAATCATGATGGAATAATGACTGAATGATTGCAGTATCATTTTTTTCACGGTATGCATTGTGAGTATTGCGAGGATTTGAGAATGATGTGAATGCTGGGTGTTTGCTAGGGCGTGGCGGGAGTGCAGGGTTGAAATACCCCATTACTGGCACGGCACGGCGACAATGCGGGTGGGTTGGGGGGGTGGGGCACGAGAAGGGGGTAAGGCACGGGGGGAGAGGGGGCACGGGGGGGCGACAATGCAGGGGGGGAGGAGGAAGAGGAGTAAATACAATACCAAATTTAATGAAGTAAAGTTTACGTGAAAATTAAAATGACTAAAACTAAACCGACACAATTGATTAGACATGATTAGAGATTGAAGTGACTCAAAATATAACAACTCAATTAATTAGACAGGGGGGGGGGCATAATATCAAAGGAAATGAAGCACATATAATATCAAATGAAATGAAACACACATAATATCAAAAGAAATGAAACACATAATATCAAATGAAATGAAACACATAATATCAAATGAAATGAAACACACATAATATCAAATGTAATGAAACACATATAATATCAAATGTAATGAAACACACATAATATCAAATGTAATGAAGCACACAATCAATATCAATATTAAATGAAACACACATAATATCAAATGTAATGAACACACATAATATCAAATGTAATGAAGCACACATAATATCAAATGTAATGAACACACTATAAATAACAAATGAAATGACAAAATGTAATGAAACACATATATCAAATGTAATGAAACACACATAATATCAAATGTAATGAAACACACATAATATCAAATGTAATGAAACACACATAATATCAAATGTAATGAAACACACATAATATCAAATGTAATGAAACACACATAATATCAAATGTAATGAAGCACACATAATATCAAATGTAATGAAACACACATAATATCAAATGTAATGAAACACACATAATATCAAATTTAATGAAACACACATAATATCAAATGTAATGAAACACACATAATATCAAATGTAATGAAACACACATAATATCAAATGTAATGAAGCACACATAATATCAAATGTAATGAAACACACATAATATGAAATGAAATGAAACACATATATAATATCAAAAGAAATGAAACACATATAATATCAAATGAAATGAAACACATAATATCAAATGTAATGAAACACACATAATATCAAATGTAATGAAACACACATAATACCAAATGTAATGAAACACATATATACAAATGTAAAGAACACACATATATAAATGAATGACAAATATAAAATATGAAACAATAATATCAAAGAAATGAAACACTAATATCAAATGTAATGAACCACATAATATCAAATGAAATGAAACACACATAATATGCAAATGAAATGAACAAATAATCAATGAAATGAAACACACATAATATCAATGAATGAACACATAATATCAAATGTAATGAAACACACATAATATCAATGTAATGAAACACATAATCAATGAATGAACACACATAATATCAAATGTAATGAAACACACATATATCAAATGAATGAACACATAATATCAATTAATGAAACACACATAATATCAATGAATGAAACACACATAATATCAAATGAATGAACACATAATATCAATGTAATGAACACACATAATATCAAATGTAATGAAACACACATAATATCAAATGTAATGAAACACACATATATCAATGAATGAAACACAATAATATCAAAGTAATGAAACACACATATATCAAATGAATGAAACACATATATCAAATGTAATGAAACACACATAATATCAAATGTAATGAAACACATAATATCAAATGTATGAAACACACTAATATCAATGAATGAAACACACATAATATCAATGAAATGAAACACAATAATATCAAAGATGAAACACATAATACAAAGTAAGAAACACATATACAATGTAATGAAACACACATAATATCAAATGTAATGAAGCACACATAATATCAAATGAAATGAAACACACATAATATCAAGTAATGAAACACAATATATCAAATGTAATGAAACACACATAATATCAAATGAAATGAAACACATAATATCAAATGTAATGAAACACATAATATCAAATGTAATGAAACACACATAATATCAAATGAAATGAAACACACATAATATCAAATGTAATGAAACACACATAATATCAAATGTAATGAAACACACATAATATCAAATGAAATGAAACACACATAATATCAAATGAA
>JACEEZ010025798.1:114351-121851 GCA_016584305.1 Chionoecetes opilio | reverse complement strand
CATGCTGAACCAGAAGAAGTGGGAGGAGGAAGAGGAGGAGGAGGAGGAGGAAGATTAGTAGATTACTTAGTTTAGTGATTACTAGCCAGTAGACTGTGAAGTGTACAAGTAAAGAAAAACACTAAAAGAGACAAAGACTTAATTGTGAAGGACAAGTAACAAGTATAGACAGAAACAGAATAGGAATACATAAGTATCAAACACTAATAAAGAGTCTAGACATTTATTGTTTTAATTGTAGGTGTTTAAGAGTCTAGAGATGTTTAAGAGTCTAGAGACATTTTTTGTTTTAATTGTAGGTGTTTTGTTTTAATTGTAGGAATGTAGGTGTCAAAATTAGTTTGCGGAATTGCGGAATTGCGATTGCGAAAAGGCCTATCTGAAAAAAATTGCGGAATTGCGATTGCGGACTGGTGCAGGTCGGAATTGCGGAATTGCGATTGCGGAATTGTAAAAAAAATTGCGATGCCCACCTCTGGTGTTTAGTATCCTTGTCCACTAACTAATTTGGTATATTCAGTTACCTTTCGTAATTTTATGGCTAACAACATACAATTTTTTATAGCAAAGAAAAGATCTGGGCGTGAAGGGGTTAAAATATCACACTGTGAATATATGTTACACTACAAAAATATATTGCACTATAAATTTGCTTGACGATATAAATGAAAGTGATGAAAGGGTTAAAACACATATAACATAAGCACTTGTATATGTATTTAAACACCCTTACTGATGTTCCGCTTATAATAAATGTGAATATAACACATCAACACTAACATTAACACTAACACTAACACTAACACTAACACTAACACTAACACTAACATTAACACTAACATTAACACTAACATTAACACTAACACTAACACTAACACTAACATTAACACTAACACTAACATTAACACTAACGTTAACACTAACGTTAACACTAACATTAACACTAACATTAACATTAACACTAACATTAACACTAACATTAACACTAACATTAACACTAACACTAACATCAACACTAACATTAACACTAACATCAACACTAACATCAACACTAACACTAACATTAACACTAACACTAACACTAACACTAAAATTAACACTAACATTAACACTAACATTAACACTAACATCAACACTAACACTAACATTAACACTAACACTAACACTAACATTAACACTAACATTAACGCTAACATTAACACTAACACTAACATTAACACTAACATTAACACTAACATCAACACTAACATCAACACTAACACTAACACTAACACTAACATTAACACTAACATTAACACTAACATTAACACTAACATTAACACTAACATCAACACTAACATTAACACTAACACTAACATTAACACTAACATCAACACTAACATTAACACTAACATTAACACTAACATTAACACTAACACTAACATTAACATTAACATTAACACTAACACTAACACTAACATTAACACTAACACTAACACTAACACTAACATTAACACTAACATTAACACTAACACTAACACTAACATTAACACTAACATTAACACTAACACTAACATTAACACTAACACTAACATTAACACTAACATTAACACTAACATAACACTAACATAAACTAACATTAACACTACAAACATTAACACTAACATTAACACTACACACTAACATAACAACATAACACTAACACTAACATTAACACTAACATTAACACTAACATTAACATAACACTAACATTAACACTAACATTAACACTAACATTAACACTAACATTAACACTAACACTAACATTAACACTAACATTAACACTAACATTAACACTAACATTAACACTAACATTAACACTAACATTAACACTAACATTAACACTAACATAACACTAACATTAACATTAACATTAACAACTAACATTAACACTAACATTAACACTAACATTAACACTAACATAACCTACACAACACTAACATTAACACTAACATTAACACTAACACTTAACACTAACATAACACTAACACTAACACTAACACTAACACATAACATCAACACTTAACATAACACTAACATTAACACTAACATTAACACTAACATTAACACTAACAAACTAACATAACACTAACCTCAAAACTAACATCAACACTAACATTAACACTAACATTAACAACTAACACTAACAACACTAACATTAAACACTAACACTAACATCAACACTAACATCAACACTAACATTAACACAACACTAACATTAAACAACATTAACACTACCTTAACACTAACATTAACACTAACATAATTAACACTAACATTAACACTAACACAACACTAACATTAACACTAACATACATAACACTAACATTAACACTAACACTAACATTAACACTAACATTAACACAACACTAACATTAACACTAACATTAACACTAACACACACTAACATCAACACTAACATAACACTAACATCAACACTAACATTAACACTAACATACACTAACATTAACACAACATAACACTAAAAACACTAACACTAACATAACACTAACATTACACAACATAACACTAACATTAAACTAACTAAACAACTAACACTAACACTAACATAACACTAACATTAACACTAACATTAACACTAACATTAAACACTAACATAACAACTAACAAACATAAACACTAACATAACATAACACTAACATTAACACTAACATAACATAACATAACACAAAACACTAACACTAATTAACACTAACATTACACTAACATAACACTAACATTAACACTACTAACACTAACACTAACATTAAACTACATAACACTAACATTAACACTAACATAACACTAACACTAACACTAACATCTAACACTAACATTAACACTAACACTAACAAACTAACATTAACACTAACACTAACACTAACACTAACACTAACACTAACACAACACTAACATAACACTAAACATTAACACTAACATTAAACACTAACACTAACACTAACATTAATACACTAACATCAACACTAACATTAACACTAACATCTAACACTAACACTTAACACTAACATTAACATTAACACTAACACAACTAACATTAACACTAACATTAACACTAACATAACATTAACACTAACATACACTAACACTAACACTAACACTATAACAACTTAACTCACTCCCAACATTAACACTAACATAACACTAACATTAACACGTAACATAAACTAACAATTAACACTAACATAGCTAACACTAACATAACACTAACATAGCTAACACTAACATAGCTAACACTAACATTAACACTAACATTAACACTAACACTAACACTAACACTAACACTAACACAACACTAACATTAACACTAACATCAACACTAACACTAACACTAACATCAACACTAACATTAACACTAACATCAACACTAACATTAACACTAACATTAACACTAACATTAACACTAACACTAACACTAACATTAACACTAACACTAACATAACACTAACACTAACACTAACATCAACACTAACATTAACACTAACACTAACATTAACACTAACACTAACACTAACATCAACACTAACATTAACACTAACACTAACACTAACATACACTAACACTAACATTAACACTAAAATTAACACTAACACTAACACTAACATTAACACTAACACTAACACTAACACTAACACTAACATTAACACTAACATTAACACTAACATCAACACTAACATCAACACTAACATTAACACTAACATCAACACTAACATTAACACTAACACTAACATTAACACTAACACTAACACTAACATCAACACTAACATTAACACTAACACTAACACTAACATTAACACTAACACTAACACTAACACTAACACTAACACTAACACTAACACTAACACTACATAACATAACACTACATTAACACTACAACACTAACATAACACACTAACATTAACACAAACTAACATTAACACTACATACCTAACTACTTCACCTCAGTAACATCGTAAATCAAACTAGGAATGACACTACCTTACTCACCACCACATACACACAAACATACACTACTACACTACTAACTACACTACACTACACACATACTTAACTACACACACTAAATACATACATACACATAATCTATTGGATCCGTGACTAATAGCTTTCCCTCTCTTTATGTTTGTTCTGTGTTTGTGTCCTTGTGTGTGTGTGTGGGTAGTGGTGTGTGTACGGTGCCGGCTGGAAATGGAGATAATAATGTGACTCTGGATGTGTGGTGTTTTATTCCTGGTGTATTGGTGTGTAAGTGGTTGTGATGTCGTTATGTTTGTTGTAAAGGGTTGAGTTTGGTTTTTGCGGAGAGAGGAGAGAGAAGAAAGAGAAGAGGAGAAGGGAGAGAGAGAGAGAGAGAGAGAGAGAGGAGAGGAAGAGGAGAGAGGAGAGGAGAGAGAGAGGAGAGAGAGAGAGAGAGGGTTTATCTTTACTACTTGACTTTGTTTCTCCTAACATGAGTTTTTTAATTTATTCTCTTTTTGAAGGTTAGTGTTTACTTTGTGGTGTGTGTGTGTGTGTGTGTGTGTGTGTGTGTGTGTGTGTGTGTGTGTGTGTGTGTGTGTGTGTGTGTGTGTGTGTGTGTGTGTGTGTGTGTGTGTGTGTGTGTGTGTGTGTGTGTGTGTGTGGGTGATAATTTTTTTAGTTAGTATCTCGTTATCTCAAAGGCAAATTAGAATGAATACAAAGTAGCTGTTACAAAATTGAAGAGAAAAATTAACACGAAAGGAAAACATAATTAGGTAAATAACAGCTATAATTCTTTTAATCTTTTAGGGAGTACATATATTATCTTTGTGTTTATCATTCTTTCTCTATCTATTTATCTACCTATCTATCTGTCTTATCTATCTACTCCATATATGTCTACTCTATATATGTCTTTATCTTATCTACTCTATCTACCTATCTCTCTTATCTATCTACTCTATATATGTCTACTCTATATATGTCTTATCTTATCTACTCTATCTACCTATCTGTCTTATCTATCTACTCTATATATGTCTTATCTTATCTACTCTATCTACCTACCTATCTGTCTTATCTATCTACTCTATATATGTCTACTCTATATATGTCTATCTTATCTACTCTATCTACCTATCTGTCTGTCTTATCTATCTACTCTATATATGTCTACTCTATATATGTCTTATCTTATCTACTCTATCTACCTATCTGTCTTATCTATCTACTCTATATATGTCTACTCTATATATGTCTTATCTTATCTACTCTATCTACCTATATGTCTTATCTACTTATCTATATTTATGTCTCTTTTATTTTGTTTGATTTTGTATTTAGTATTCTGAGAGCTTTTCAATTTCATCTTTACGTTACTGGTTTGTAGGAGCTTAACCCCTTGAGGCCCAGAACGTAATTTCCATTGTAATTTGGGTACCATTAGACAATTTTTAGTGACTATAAGCAATATTTTATAGCTATGACCTGTTGAGTATCCTTGTCCACTAACTAATTGGGTATATTAAGTGACTTTTCTGAATTGCATGGCTCGACAACATACATTTTTTTATAGCAAAGGAAAGATCTGGGCGTGAAGGGGTTAAAATATTACACTTGTGAAGGGGTTAAAGCAATAACCTTTGAACTTTTTTTCTTCCCTCCTCCTCCTTCTAGTCTCCCTTTCTTTTCTCTCCTCTCCTTCCCTTTTGCCCTTCTTTATTGACGTCTTCCCCTTATCCCCTCCCCTCTTTCTCCTTTCCTTTCTACACAATATTCTTTCTTTACCTCTTATTTCTCTTCCATATCCTTATAGACCAATAGGTATCCTGGTATCTGTTCTTCCTATGTATTCCTATGTATACCCTTTCCATCTGCCTCCCTTCTCCTTCCCCTCCTTCCCCTCCTCCTTCCCCTCCTTCCCCTCCTCCTTCCCCTCCTCCTTCCCTCATTCCCCTCCTTCCTCTTCTCCTACCCTCCTTCCCCTCCTTCCCTCCTCCTTCCCCTCCTCCTTCCCCTCCTTCCCCTCCTTCCCCTCCTCTTTCCCCTCTCCTTCCCCTCCTTCCCTCCTCTTTCCCCTCCTCCCTTCCCTCCTTCCCCTCCTTCCCCTCCTTCCCCTTCTCCTTCCCCTCCCTCCCCTCCTCTCCAACCCTCAATTTTTCCCTTCATAATATTTTCTCTTTCCCTCCTGTCTCTCTTCCGTACCCTGTCCATATGCCTTCTCCCTCCTTCCTCCCTACCTCCTCTCTTCCCTATCTTCCTCCTCTCTTCCCTATCTTCCTCCTCTCTTCCCTATCTTCCTCCTCTCTTCCCTATCTCCTCCTCTCTTCCCTATCTTCCTCCTCTCCTTCCTATCTTCCTCCTCTCTCTTCCCTATCTTCCTCTCTCTTCCCTATCTTCCTCCTCTCTTCCCTATCTCCTCCTCTCTTCCCTGTCTCCTTCTCCTTACCTCCTTCCCTATCTTCCTCCTCTCCTCCTTCTTCCTCCCTCCCAACTTCCTCCTCTAATTCCCTCTCTCTTCCTCCTTCCATCTTCTTCCTTCTTTCCTCCTTCTTCCTTCCTCCTCTCTCCTCCTTCCTCCTTCCTCCTTCCTCCTCCTCTCTCCTCCTTCTTTCTCCTTCCTCCTCTTTTCCTTCTCTCCTCCCTATGGCAGATTTCGGGTCTTCTCTCAACTAACTCAATTTGCCAGAGTTGTTTTCTTCCTGTGGCTTTGAAAGGTGGTGGGGTCCTTCCTTTCCCTCCTAGATTGACCCTCCTCCTCCTCCTCCTCCTCCTCCTCCTCCTCCTCTCCTCCTTCTCCTCCTCCTCCTCCTCCTCCTCCTCCTCCTCTCCTCCTCTGTGGACTCCCAAATAATCTCACTTTCTCAGATTTTCTTTCTTTTACCTTTCATATCGGTGCCATTTCCTATTTTCTTCTTCTTGTTCTTCCTCTTCCTGATCTTCTTCTCCTCCTCCTCCTCCTCCTCCTCCTCCTCCTCCTCCTCCTCCTCCTCCTCCTCCTCCTCCTCCCCTCCGCCTCCTCCTCCTCCTCCTCCTCCATCGCTTGTCTTACGATCGCACATCCTTAGTTTTTCATTTTTTACTTCTTCCTATCGTCTCCTCTGCCCTCTTTATCATTTATTACCTCCTTCTTCCTTCCTCCATCTTCCTTCTCTTCCTCCTTTCGTTCCTTGCACATCCATTTTCCTTTTATGATTCCTTATTCTTCCTCCTTTATCACCACTTATCCTCTTCCCTTATCCTTATTGCAATCCTTCCTCTCTTCCCTCCTTCTTCTTCCTTTCCTTCCTTCCTTCCTTCCTTCCTTTTTTCCTCATTTCCTCTCCTCTCCTCACCTCTCCTATCTCTTTCATTTTTTTCATTTATGTTGACTTAGATATGACTTGTGTGTACGAGAAGGAAGGAAGGAAGGAAGGAAGGAAGGAAGGAAGGAAGGAGGGAGGGAGGGAGGGAGGGAGGGAGGGAGGGAGGAGGAATGAAGGAAGAAGGAAGGAAGGAAGGGGG
>JACEEZ010025798.1:101851-106851 GCA_016584305.1 Chionoecetes opilio | reverse complement strand
CCCAAACTTTGGTGGGCCGCTGGAGGGGAAAATACTTGGGTAATTAATTAACCCTTTACAAGTTGGGGAAGGTGAAGGAGTGGGGAGGGGAAGGAGGGAGGGGGGGAAGGGAGGGGAAGGTGAGGAAATGCATGTCAAGTGGAGGGAAAAGAAAGAAGGAAAAAGATAGAAAAAGAAAGGGAAAGAAGAAGGAGAAGAAGGAGAGGTTAGGAAGAAGAAGGAAGAAGAAGAGGAAGAAGAGGAATATGATGAAGGAGGGGAGGAAGGGAAGGAGAGGGAAGAAGAAGAGGAAGGAGGAAGAAAGAAAGAAAGGAGGAAGAGAAAGAAAAAGACGAAGATGAAGTATTAGGGAGGGTGATGGTAGGAGAGAGAGAGAGAGAGAGAGAGAGAGAGAGAGAGAGAGAGAGAGAGAGAGAGAGAGAGAGAGAGAGAGAGAGAGAGAGAGAGAGAGAGAGTATAGTCTGTCGGTGAAAGTAAATGTTTTTCCAGAATATGTTTGACCCATTTATATTACTGTCCAATTAGGTAGTTGGCGGAGCACCGAGTCAGTCGATCAGTCAGTCGATCAGTCAGTCAGTCAGTCAGTCAGTCAGTCAGTCAGTCAGTCAGTCAGTCAGTCAGTCGATCAGTCAGCCAGTCAGTCAGTCAGTCAGTCAGTCAAACATCTCATTTATTTACTCTACCTACCAAGAAATACTCACTCTATTTTTTTCACCCCCCCACCACCCCCCACCCACCCAAAACCCACCACCACCCACCCACCCGTCCACCCACCCACCCGCACGCACGCCCACGCACGCACGCCGCACCACGCACGCACACACAACACCACACACCACACACACACACACACACACACACACACACACACCCCACACACACACACACACACACACACACACACAGACACAACACAGACACAGACACACACACACACCACTCTACATCACTACACACACCATACACACACACACTCAACTCAAGCCTTTATTAAGTCAGTTCTTTATTAAGTCACGTCATTACGCAACCATCGTGTCATCTAATTATCAGTTAGTAGGTAGTTAAGGAGGTAATTAGCAAATTGATGAATCACTCCAACCTTAATTATCAGAGGAAAAAACATGAGAGAGAGAGAGAGAGAGAGAGAGAGAGAGAGAGAGAAACTAGAATTGGAAGAGAAAAAATAATGCTTAATAGAGCAGAGCAAAGGAAAGAAAAAATAGAAAGCAAGAATGAAAAAATAAAGCAAGAGACTATTAGTAGAAAATAAAAGATAATGCTTCGTGGTGGAGAAAGAAAGAAAGAAAGAAAGAAAGAAAGAAAAAATGAAATTGTAATGAAGAGAGAAAATGGTTAGTAGTGGAGAGAGAGAGAGAGAGAGAGAGAGAGAGAGAGAGAGAGAGAGAGAGAGAGAGAGAGAGAGAGAGAGAGAGAGAGAGAGAGAGAGAGAGAGAGAGAGAGAGAGAGAGAGAGAGAGATGAATTAGATAAGAGATAGAAAGAGAAATTTTAGGGAATGAAAAATGGGGTTAGTAGTGGAAAAAGGAGAGAGGAAGAGAGAGAGAGAGAGAGAAGGAGAGAGAAAAGAGAGAGGAAGAGCGAGAGAGGACCAGAGAAGAGAGGAGAGAGAAAGATAGGAGAGAGAAAGCAGAGAGAGAGAGAGAGAAGAGAGAGAGAATAAAAAATGGGGTTCTCTTAAAGTGAAAAATCGTTGTGAAAAGGCAATTTAGCAGAGAAAATTTAGGTCGAGCTAATAATAGGACGTTAAGTGAATCTTTTTCCTTTCCTTTTTTTTTGCACAGGTGACCAGGTGAAAGGGCAGAGAGAAAAGTATTAAGGTCAAAAGGTCAAATAATTGGTCATGTGCATTGGAGTGTGTCTTTTTATATTATTTTTATTTATTTTATTTTTTATTTTTTATTTATTGATTTATTCAGTATTTATTTATTTAGTTATGTTATTGTTAGTTATATTGAGTTATAGTTAGTTATTTAGTTAGTTTTATTGTTTCGTTATTTTATTTTATTTTAGTTATTATTTATTGTTATCATTTTGTTTATTAGTAATTTTTATCTATAATGTATTAGTATTTATCTATTTTTCTATTTATTTATGTTTATTTATCATTTTTTTTATTGGTTACATCGCAGGCTAGTTAATTATCTTTCATTAATATTCATCTTTTTTGTATACCAACTATTTATGTATTTATTTATTTACTTATTTATGTATTTATTTATTTACTTATTTATGTATTTATTTATCTACTTATTTATGTATTTATTTATCTACTTATTTATGTATTTATTTATTTACTTATTTATGTATTTATTTATTTACTTATTTATGTATTTATTTATTTACTTATTTATGTATTTATTTATTTACTTATTTATGTATTTATTTATTTACTTATTTATGTATTTATTTATTTACTTATTTATGTATTTATTTATCTACTTATTTATGTATTATTATTTACTTATTTATGTATTTATTTATTTACTTATATATGTATTTATTTATTTACTTATTTATGTATTTATTTATTTACTTATATATGTATTTATTTATTTACTTATTTATGTATTTATTTATCTACTTATTTATGTATTTATTTATTTACTTATTTATGTATTTATTTATTTACTTATTTATGTATTTATTTATTTACTTATTTATGTATTTATTTATTTACTTATTTATGTATTTATTTATCTACTTATTTATGTATTTATTTATTTACTTATTTATGTATTTATTTATCTACTTATTTATGTATTTATTTATTTACTTATTTATGTATTTATTTATTTACTTATATATGTATTTATTTATTTACTTATTTATGTATTTATTTATTTACTTATTTATGTATTTATTTATTTACTTATTTATGTATTTATTTATCTACTTATTTATGTATTTATTTATTTACTTATTTATGTATTTATTTATTTACTTATTTATGTATTTATTTATTTACTTATTTATGTATTTATTTATTTACTTATATATGTATTTATTTATCTACTTATTTATGTATTTATTTATTTACTTATTTATGTATTTATTTATTTACTTATTTATGTATTTATTTATTTACTTATTTATGTATTTATTTATTTACTTATTTATGTATTTATTTATCTACTTATTTATGTATTTATTTATTTACTTATTTATGTATTTTTTATCTACTTATTTATGTATTTATTTATTTACTTATTATGTATTTATTTATTTACTTATTTATGTATTATATTTATCTACTTATTTATGTATTTATTTATTTACTTATTTATGTATTTATTTATTTACTTATTTATGTATTTTTATTACTACTTATTTATGTATTTATTTATTACTTATATATGTATTTATTTATTTACTTATTTATGTATTTATTTATCTACTTATTTATGTATTTATTTATTTACTTATTTATGTATTTATTTATCTACTTATATATGTATTTATTTATTTACTTATTTATGTATTTATTTATTTACTTATTTATGTATTTATTTATTTACTTATTTATGTATTTATTTATTTACTTATTTATGTATTTATTTATCTACTTATTTATGTATTTATTTATTTACTTATTTATGTATTTATTTATCTACTTATTTATGTATTTATTTATTTACTTATTTATGTATTTATTTATTTACTTATTTATGTATTTATTTATCTACTTATTTATGTATTTATTTATTTACTTATTTATGTATTTATTTATCTACTTATTTATGTATTTATTTATCTACTTATTTATGTATTTATTTATCTACTTATTTATGTATTTATTTATTTACTTATTTATGTATTTATTTATTTACTTATTTATGTATTTATTTATCTACTTATTTATGTATTTATTTATTTACTTATTTATGTATTTATTTATTTACTTATTTATGTATTTATTTATTTACTTATTTATGTATTTATTTATTTACTTATTATGTATTTATTTATTTACTTATTTATGTATTTATTTATCTACTTATTTATGTATTTATTTTATTTACTTATTTATGATTTATTTATCTACTTATTTATGTATTTATTTATCTACTTATTTATGTATTTATTTATCTACTTAGTTTTTATTGTATTTTATTTATTTACTTATTTTATGTATTTATTTATTTACTTATTTATGTATTTATTTATCTACTTATTTATGTATTTATTTATCTACTTATTTATGTATTTATTTATCTACTTATTTATGTATTTATTTATTTACTTATTTATGTATTTATTTATTTACTTATTATATGTATTTATTTATTCTGCTTATTATATGTATTTATTTATTCTGCTTATTATATGTATTTATTTATTCTGCTTATTATATGTATTTATTTATTCTGCTTATTATATGTATTTATTTATTCTGCTTATTATATGTATTTATTTATTACTTTATTTATGTAATTATTATTTATTACTTATTTATGTTTTTTTATTTATTTACTTATTTATGTATTTATTTATTTACTTATTTATGTATTTATTTATTTACTTATTTATGTATTTATTTATTTACTTATTTATGTATTTATTTATCTACTTATTTATGTATTTATTTATGTATTTATTTATGTATTTATTTATCTACTTATTTATGTATTTATTTATCTATTTATTTATGTATTTATTTATCTACTTATTTATGTATTTATTTTATCTATACTTATTTTATGTATTTATTTATCTACTTATTTATGTATTTATTTATTTAACTTATTTATGTATTTATTTATTTACTTATTTATGTATTTATTTATTTACTTATTTATGTATTTATTTATTTACTTATTTTGATTTATTTATTCTACTTATTTATGTATTTATTTATTTACTTATTTATGTATTTATTTATTTACTTATATATGTATTTATTTATTTACTTATTTAGTATTTATTTATTTACTTATTTATGTATTTATTTATTTACTTTATTTATGTATTTATTTATTTACT
>JACEEZ010025798.1:84351-99351 GCA_016584305.1 Chionoecetes opilio | reverse complement strand
AGAGAGTGAGTAGAGAGGAGAGGAGTGTGGGGTGTATGTGCTCACACACATCTCATTAACAGCAATGTGTGTGAAGCACACGCTTCTCTCTCTCTCTCTCTCTTCTCGCTCTCTCCTCTCTCTCCCTCTCTCTATTCTCTTCATGCATTTATTATTCAGGATGTTTTTCATTTCGTTAAGTTGTTTCTCTCCACAGATTCTTGTCTCTTGTGGAAAGTTTCTGCATTTTTCTTCTCATATTATTTCTCCACTGATCATTCGAGTTTTCGCTTTTTTATGATTTATTTCTGCCTTCTTATTTTCTTTCTCTTTTCTTCCCATTTTCATGCCACACATTCTTGTTTACTAGATTAGTAGAGGATGGCAGGCCAGCACACTATCAACTTAACCATCGAGGCGGTGTGTATGTGTATGTGTGTGTGTGTGTGTGTGTGTGTTGGTGGGAGGGGGGGAGGGTAGGTTTCTGGTCCATTAAACAGGTGTTCTACAGGTGTGATGTGGGTGTTAGGAGGGAGAGGGGGGAGAGGAGGAGGTTTGGATAGGAGAGAGTGTTTTGTGAGGAAGGGTGTGGGAGGAGCGGGGGAGTGTTGTGAGAGGGAAGGGAGAGAGGTAGAGAAAATTTAAATGAAGGTTACTGAAATAGGGTAAAAGGAGGGAGAGGAGAGGAGAGAAGGGAAGATATTGGCTACTACTACTTCTATTAGTAGTTTCTATTACTACACAACAACTACTACTACTACTAGCACTACTATTTAGCCTTGTCTTAATGATTCGTTATCTTTATCCCTCTCCTTTTCATCACCTATCGCTCCTCCTCCTCCTCCTCCTCTTCCCTTCCCTTTGATGAATTACCTCTCACTCGGTGTCTTGAAATTCTAAAACGTTTCATCTGTACAAGTAAACTCCTTTGTATTAGTTCCAGGCATTAATCTTCCCCTCCGCCGCTTTTCCTCCCTCCTTCATTACTGGTTACCCAGAGTACAATGTTGACATATGATCACTAGATGTGGTCTCTATGTTTACCTTTGCTGTCGTCCATGTGTGTGTGTGTGTTATTCACCCATGGTCTTGTCCACGCGAGCCGGACACGCGATCGCCAGTTTCACCCTCCCGGTGTGAGCTTGGAGCTCATTATTACCGATCTTCCTATTAGATTGTCATCCAGTGATGGATGACTTTTGTCATTGAAAAATCCCCGGGAGCAGTGAGGATTCGAACCGGCTAACCACAGAATGGCAGGCCAGGGCGCTATCCACTTGACCATCGTGGCGGTAGAATCGAATAGAATCATGAAATATAAAGTTGGGATGATAAAAACTTAACTTATGAACCTGTCAAAACGGAGAAGAAAAAAAAGACCTTGAAACACACACACACACACACACACACACACACACACACACACACACACACACACACACAACAATCCCTCTCTCTTTCTCTTCTTCCCTCTATCTATCATATCTTCCCTTATCTCCCCGCGGCCGTAAGACACACGTGCTGACGGTATAATGGCAGTGATGAACCGGAGAGACAGAGGGCGCTTTGCTGCGGCATTCACACTCCGTATCCTTAAGGCAACACTCAGTAACAGCTGTTGGCACTTCAAGGCTTCCCGTTTTTTTGTGAATCTACTTTTCTGTTGATTTATTGGTCTTACGTTTTCTTTTAGGGGAGACTGAAATGTATCGACGTTTTGTTGTTGTTGTTTTTATTGTTATTTTTGCTTATTATTATTATTATTATTATTATTATTATTATTATTATTATTATTATTATTACTATGAGCCTTGCAAAATTTGGTTTCTGTATTTTGAATTCTTATCTATTGTAGTTTTTTTCAGTTTTTTTCGAGTTTGGGGCAAAGCATATTTTTTTGAAAGTTTTTTTTTATCCTAAGAGGTTTCAAGATTCTCTCTCTCTCTCTCTCTCTCTCTCTCTCTCTCTCTCTCTCTCTCTCTCTCTCTCTCTCTCTCTCTCTCTCTCTCTCTCTCTCTCTCTCTCTCTCTCTCTCTCTGTCTTGATTTTTTTTATTTAAACATACAAAATTACAATGAGTCCAAAACCTCTCTCTCTCTCTCTCCTCTCTCTCTCCTTCTCTCTCTCTCTCTCTCTCTCTCTCTCTCTCTCTCTCTCTCTTCTCTCTCTCTCTCTCTCTCTCTCTCTCTCTCTCTCTCTCTCTCTCTCTCTCTCTCTCTCTCTCTCTCTCTCTTGAATTTTTTTATTTAAACATACAAAATTACAGTGAGTCCAAACCTCTCTCTCTCTCTCTCTCTCTCTCTCTCGCTCTCTCTCTCTCTCTCTCTCTCTCTCCTCTCTCTCTCTCTCTCTCTCCTCTTCCTCTCTCTCCTCTCTCTCTCCTCTTCTCTCTCTCTCTCTCTCTCTCTCTCTCTCTCTCTCTCTCTCATCTCTCTCTCTCTCTCTCTCTCTCTCTCTCTCTCTCTCTCTCTCTCTCTCTGTCTTGATTTTTTTATTTAAACATACAAAATTACAGTGAGTCCAAACTCTCTCTCTCTCTCTCTCTCTCTCTCTTCCTCTCTCTCTCTCTCTCTCTTCCTCTCTCTTCTCTCTCTCTCTCTCTCTCTCTCTCTCTCTCTCTCCTCTCTCTCTCTCTCTCTCTCTCTCTCTCTCTCTCTCTCTCTCTCTCTCCTCTCTCTCTCTCTCTCTCTCTCTCTCTCTTGAATTTTTTTATTTAACATACAAAATTACAGTGAGTCCAAAACCTCTCTCTCTCTCTCTCTCTCTCTCATCTCTCTCTCTCTCTCTCTCTCTCTCTCTCTCTCTCTCTCTCTCTCTCTCTCTCTCTCTCTCTCTCTCTCTCTCTCTCTCTCTCTCTCTGTCTTGATTTTTTTATTTAAACATACAAATTACAATGAGTCCAAAACTCTCTCTCTCTCTCTCTCTCTCTCTCTCTCTCTCTCCTCTCTCTCTCTCTCTCTCTCTCTCTCTCTCTCTCTCTCTCTCTCTCATCTCTCTCTCTCTCTCTCTCTCTCTCTCTCTCCATCTCTCTCTCTACTTTCTCTCTCTCTCTCTCTCTCTCCACATAAAACGTCTGGCCTTGGTCGCTACATTTTCGGATTATCTTTTTTCTTTTATATCTTTTCTTCTTTCTTTTCAACTCCTGACAGCGTGAAAGTTTTTATTCCTCCAACAATATAATCCGCGTGTAGGTGGGATTTTGTCCTTATCATTTTTAACCATTTGGCTGCGAGGAGGAAAAGAGAGAAAAAGGTGCGGACAATGGCGAAAAGAGGAAGAGGAAGGGGGGAAAGAGGAGGAGGAGGAAGAGGAGAGGAGAGGAGGAGAGAGGAGGGAAAGAAGGGAAGAAGAAGGTGGTAAAGGGGGGAGAGAGAGGGTAAGAGGAGGAAGAGGAGGAAGAGGAGAGAGGAGGAAAGAAGGGAAGAAAAGGTGATAAAGGAGGGAGAGAGAGGGTAAGAAGGAGGAAGAGGAGGAAGAGGAGAGGAGGGAAAGAAGTGAAGAGGAAGGTAGTAGGGGGGGAGAGAAGAGGAGGAAGAGAGAAAAGGAGAGGAGAGGAGAGGGAGAAATTAAAGGAATGAGATGAAATAAGAAGAGGAGAGAAGGTAAGAGGAGGAAGAGGAGGAAGGAGAGAGAGAAATTAAAGGAAAGAGAAGGAAAATTAGTAACGTTAGTATAGCAGTAGTAGGAATATTGAGAGAGAGAGAGAGAGAGAGAGAGAGACAGACAGACAGACAGACAGACAGACAGACAGACAGACAGACAGACAGACAGGATAAGAATGAGATCACCAATAGTTCTAACTCTACTTCTCTCTCTCTCTCCTCTCTCTCTCTCTCTCCTCTCTCTCTCTCTCTCCTCTCTTCTCTCTCTCTCTCTCTCCTCTCTCTCTCTCTCTCCCCATTGTCTGAACCAATCACCTCTCTCCCTTTCCCTTGTTATCCTCTTATTGGTCCATTTCGCGGATTGAACCCTCCAGCGGTAAACACACACACACCACACACACACACACTTGTACACACACACACACTCCTTTAGGTACTCCGTAGTGTAGTGGTTAGCACGCTCAGCTCACAACCGAAAAGTCTCTGGTTCGATCCCCGGGCGGAGCGAAGAGAGATGGGCGGTCTTCTTAATACCCCAGCCCCTGTCCACCCAGCAGTGAATGGGTACCGGGTGTTAGCCAGGGGTTTGTGACCCGCCTCCCGGGGTGCTGGCTTCGGCCAACACTAAGCACTAAGGATGAATGATAAAATGTTGATATGGAGACGGGGCCATACGAGTGTAGCTCAGGCCCTGTAAACTACAACTAGATGAATACAACTAAATGAATACACACACACACACCACACACACACACACACACACACACACACACACACACACACGGCATGAAGGAGATCCTCAAATAAACTTTTCTAACACTGAAGGCCGAGCTGGGAAGGATGTGTGTGTGTGTGTGTGTGTTGTGTGTGTGTGTGTGTGTGTGTTGTGTGTGTCTGTGTGTGTGTGTGTTGTGTGTGTGTGTGTGTGTGTGTGTGTGTGTGCTGTGTGTGTGTGTGTGTTGTGTGTGTGTGTGTGTGTCTGTGTTTGTGTGTTTGTGTGTGTCTGTGTGTGTGTTTTTTGTGTGTGTTTGTGTTGTTTGTTGGGTGTGTGTTTGTGTGTGGGGTGTGTGTGTGTGTGTGTTTGGTGTGTGTGGTGTGTTTTTGTGTGGGGTGTGTGTTTTGTGGGGTTTGGGGGTGTGTGTGGTGTGGTGTGTGGTGTGGGTTTGGTGTGTGTGTGGGGGTTGTGTGTTGTGTTGTGTGTGGGGGGGGGTTTGTGGTGTGTGTGGTGTGTGGGTTTTAAGGAATAGAGATCGGGTTTCACCCTTTGGGTTTTTTGCGTGTGTAAAGTTTTTTTAAAGAAAGTAAAAATACACAGAGGGTTTGTCGATTGCTTTTCTTTCAGGAGTTCCGGACAAGAGGGAAAAAAAAAGGAAAGTGTGTTTTTTTAAGGGCCAAAACCAAATTTAGGAAACGCTTTTCAAAACAGGATTCGTATGTTTTTTAACCCCTTTCCCAACGCCCAATCTTTCCTTTGCAAAAAAAAAAAATCGTTTTGTTTGCCCGACCATAAAATTCGAAAAATAACTTAATTACCAAATTTTGTTAGTCGACGGATACTAAACAGGCCCATATCTATAAACATTTCTTAAAATTCACAAAAATTTTGTTTAATGGTACCCAAATTACAAGGGAAATTTTACTTTCCCTTTTTGGGGTGGGGGGAAGGGTTTTTTTTTTTTTTTTTTAAAGGCTCAAATTTGTACAATACACTTTTCAATACACACGCAAAAACACTTTCAGGACAAAAATGGCAGGGGGTTTTTAGTGGCTCTAAACAATACATTTTAAATTAAAAAATGAAACACTTTTTAAACTTGTTCGTTTTTATGTGGGGGGAATAATAAACCAAATAAAGGGTATTAAACCCCCGCTTTAACGCAAACGCCAAAGGGTTTAAAATACTGGTACTCCCCCGAATCATACGGGTTTTTGGCCCACGCACCCGGATTTCGGGGGTTTGTAAAACTTAAAAACCCCGGGGTTTTTGTTTTTTTTATTATACGGAAAATTAACGTTTTAGGGGGGAAAGTTTTTTGGGGTTAAATACGCTTTTGGGATTCCTTTTTTGAAATTGTTGAAAATATTGATGTAGTGTCTTTTGAAATTTTTTGGAAAGAAATTTGAGTAGTTTTCTTTTTGTATTTTTGGGAAGTATTGATGTAGTGTCTTTTTGGGTATTGTTGGAAGAAATTGATTATTGCCCTTTTTTGTTTGTTTGGAAGTTTGATGTAGTGTCTTTTTGTATTTTTGGGAAGTTTTTAAATGTAGTGTCTGTTTGAAAATTTGTTGGAAGTATTAAATGAAAAGTGTCTTTTTGTTTTTTTGGAATATTGATGAAAGTGTTTTGTTTTATTTGGTTGGGAAAAGAAATTGTGTAGGGGCTGTTTGTGGGGTTGGGGAAGTATTGATGTAGTGCCCTGTTTGTTTTGTTGGAAGTATTGATGTATTTTGGGGTTTTTGTTTGTAGTTTTTTGGAAAAAGTTTGATGTAGTGTCTTTTTTTGGTATTGTTGGGAAAGAAATTGATGTTTTTCTGGGGGGTATTGTTGGAAGTTTTGGGTTTGAGGGTCTTTTTTTGTTTTGTTGGAAGTATTGATGTTTTGCCCGGGTTTTGTAGGGGTTGGAAGTATTGATTTATGACTGTTTTTTAGTTTTTTGGGGGAAGTTTGAGGGTAGTAAACTGTTTGTAGTTTTTGGAAGTATTGATTTATTGACTGTTTGTATTGTTGGAATTTATTGATGTAGTGACTGTTTTTATTGTTGGAAGTATTGATGTAGGACTTTTTTGTTTTTTTTTGGAAGTTTTGGGATGTATGTCTGTTTTGTTTTTGTTGGAAGTTTTGATGTAGGGTCTTTTTTTTATTGTTGGAAGTTTTTGGATGTAGTGTCTGTTTTGTTTTTGGGAAGTATTGTGTAGTGTCTGTTTTTTTTGGAAGTATTGTTTGTATGTCTTTTTTGTATTTTTGGAAGTATTGATGTAGTACTTTTTGTATTTTTGGGAAAAGTTTGTTTTGGGGATTTTTTTTGTTTTTTTTTTAAGTTTTGGATGTGGGGAATTTTTGGGTATTTTTTGGAAGTTTGATGTATTTGACTGTTTGTATTTTTGGGAAGGGAAATTTGATGTAGTGTCTTTTGTAGGGGTTGGGGGGAAGTTTGATGTGGGGACTGTTTGAAATTTTTGGGAAGTATTGATGTAGTGACTTTTTTTGTATTGTTGGAAGTTTGATGTATTTGGTCTGTTTGTATTTGTTGGAAAGTATTGATGTATTTTGGAACTGTTTTTAGTTTGGAAGTTTTGTTTGTATTTGACTGTTTGTATTTTTGGGAAATTTTGGGATTTAGGGGTCTGTTTGTTTTTGGGGGGGAAAAAAGTATTGTGTAGGGGAACTGTTTTGTATTTTTGGGAAAGGGTATTAATGTAGTGACTGTTTTATTTTTTGGAAAAAGTTTGATGTATGACTGTTTTGTAGTTTTGGGAAGTAAAAGGGAAATGCCCTGTTTGAGTTTTGGGAAAGTATTGATTTTAAGGGGCCCTGTTTGTATTTTGGAAGTATTGAGGGGTTTGATTTGTTTGTATTTTTGGGAAAAGTATTGATTTGTCTGTTTGAAATTTTTGGGAAAGGGGTTTGATGTATTTGACTTTTTGTAGTTTTTGGAAGTTTTGGGATGTAGTGACTTTTTTGTATTTTTGGAAGTATTGATGTAGTGTTTTGTTTGTAGTGTTGGAAGTTTTTGATGTAGTGCTTTTTTGAAAGTTTTTGGAAGTTTAAAATGTAGGGGCTTTTTTGGTTTGTTTTTGGGGAAGTTTTGATTAGTGACTTTTTTGTATTTTGGGAAGTTTTGGGATGTAGTGCCCTGTTTTTTATTTTTGGGAAAAGTATTGGAGTGACTTTTTTGAAATTTTTTGGAAGTATTGATGTAGTGACTTTTTTTATTGTTGGAAGTATTGTGTAGTGACTGTTTGTTTTGTTGGAAGTATTGATGTAGTGCCGGTTTTTTTTTTTGGGAAGTTTTTGATGTAGTGACTGTTTGTATTTTTTGGAAAGGGATTGATGTAGTGCCCTTTTTTGTATTGTTGGAATATTAAATGTATTTCCCTGTTTTGTTTTTTTTGGAAGTATTGATTATTGACTGTTTTTTTTTTTTTGGGAAGTTTTAAATGTAGGACTTTTTTGTATTTTTTTGGAATTTTTGGAATGTAGTAAACTGTTTGTAGTTTTTTGGAAGTATTGATGAAATTGACTTTTGTATTTTTTGGGAAGTATTGATTTTAGTGCCCCTGTTTGAAATTTGTTGGAAGTATTGATGTATTTCTGTTTGTAGTTTTTGGAAATATTGATGTAGTGCTGTTTGTTTGTTGGAAGTATTGATGTAGTTTCTGTTTGAAAGTTTTTGAAGTATTGTGTAGTGACTGTTTTAGTTTTGGGAAGTATTGATGTAGGGGACTTTTTTGTATTTTTTGGAAAAAGGTATTGTTTGTATTTTGGTCTGTTTGAAATTTTTGGAAGTTTTTGATTTAGTGACTGTTTGAAATTTTTGGGAAAGTATTAATGTTTTGACGGGTTTGTATTTTTGGGAAATATTTATTGATTTAGGGACTTTTTTGTTTTTTGGAAAGTTTGATGAAAGGGGGCCTGTTTGTTTTTGTTGGAAGTATTGATGTAGTGCCCTGTTTGTATTTGTTGGAAGTATTTGTATGCCCTGTTTGTATTTTTTGGAAGAAAATTGGGATTTTAGTGACTGTTTGAAATTTTTGGGAAGTATTTGAGGGTAGTGCCCTTTTTTTGTGGGTTTTAAAAGTATTGATGAAAAGTTTTTTTCTGTTTTTAGTTTTTTGGAAAGTTTTGGTGAAAGTGTCTTTTTTTTTTGGGTTGGGAAGTTTTATGTAGTGTCTTTTTGGTATTGTTGGAAGTATTGATTAGGGACTTTTTGTATTTTTGGGAAAAGAAATTGATTATTTGCCCTGTTTTATTTTTGGGAATATTGATGTAGTAAACTGTTTTTTTAGTTTTGGGAAAAAGAAATTGATGTAGTGACTTTTTGGGTTATTTTTGGGAAAGTATTGATGTATTTGTCTTTTTGTTTTTTTGGAAAGGGATTGAGGGTATGACTTTTTTGTATTTTTGGGAAGTATTGAGGTAGTGACTGTTTTGATTTTTGGGAAAAAGTATTGATGTATTTGGGGCTTTTTGTATTTTTGGAAGTATTGATGTATTGTCTTTTTTGAAATTTTTTGGAAAAGTATTGAGGTGGGGTCTTTTTGAAATTTTGGGAAAATTTTTGATGTATGTCTTTTTTTGTTTTGTTGGAATTTATTGAT
Organism: Chionoecetes opilio; assembly: GCA_016584305.1. NCBI lineage: Eukaryota > Metazoa > Arthropoda > Malacostraca > Decapoda > Majidae > Chionoecetes > Chionoecetes opilio. The sequence continues at coordinate 90,451 of JACEEZ010025798.1, read as the reverse complement.
GTAGTGTCTTTTTTGTATTTTTTGGAAGTATTGAGGGTTGGTCCTGTTTGTAATTTTTTTGGAAGTATTGATGTAGTGCCCTTTTTTGTAGTTTTTTAAAAGTTTTGGTGTATGTTTTTGTTTTTTTATTTTTGGGAAAGAAATTTGATGTAGTGACTTTTTTGTTTTTGTTGGAAGTATTAAATTTTTATTGCCCTTTTTTGTTTTTTTTGGCATTTGGTGTATTGCCCTTTTTTGTATTTTGGAAGTATTGATGTAGTGTCGTTTTTAGTTTTGGAAGTATTAAATTTAGGGGTCTTTTTTTGGTAGTGTTTGGAAGTATTGATGTATTTGACTTTTTTGTATTTTTTGGAAGTATTGGGGTAGTGTTGTTTGTATTTTTTTTGGGAAGTTTTGGTTTGTATTGTCTTTTTTTGTATTTTTTTGGAGGTTTTTGGATGTAGTGACTGTTTGTATTGTTTGGAAGTATTGATGTATGACTGTTTTGTTTGAAAAAAAGGGGTATTGGGGGGGGGGGAATGTAGTGACTGTTTGAAAAAGGGGGTTTTGGGAATATTGATGTAGTGACTGTTTGTATTTTTTGGAAGTATTGATGTAGTGACTTTTTTGTAGTTTTTGGAAGTATTGATTTAGTGACTTTTTGGGGATTGTTGAATTTTTAAATGTAGTGACTGTTTGTAGTTTGGAAGTATTGAGTAGTCCCTGTTTGTAGTTTTTGGAATATTGATGTAGTGACTTTTTTGAAAATTTTTGGGAAAATATTGGTGTAGTGACTGTTTGAAAGTTTTTGGAAGTATTGATGTAGTGGGTTTGTTTGGTTGGGAAAGAAATTTGTGAAATGACTGTTTTATTGTTGGAAGTATTGGTGTGGGTGACTTTTTTTGTTTTGTTGGAAGAAATTGATGTATTTGTCTGTTTGTATTGTTGGAAGTTTTGGTTTGTAGTGACTGTTTTTTAATTGTTGGAATTTTTTGAGGTATTAAACTGTTTTGTATTTTTGGGAAGTATTGATGTAGTGCTGTTTTTTTTGGGTTGGGAAAAGTATTGATGTGTAAACTTTTTTGAAATTGTTGGAAATTTTTGGTGTAGTGCCCTGTTTTTTATTTTTTTGGGAAGTTTGGTGTAGTGACTGTTTGTGGGGTTTTGGGAATTATTGTTTTTATGACGGGTTTTGTATTTTTTGGAAGAAATTGGTGTAGTGACTTTTTTGTAGGGGTTGGAAGTATTGATGTGTGTCGTTTGTAGTGTTGGAAGTTTTTATGTAGTTTCTGTTTTTAGTTTTGGGAAAAGTATTGTGTATTGACTTTTTTTTATTTTTGGAATTTATTGATGTGTGACTTTTTTTGTATTGTTGGAATATTGATGTAGTGTCTGTTTTTTTTGGGGTTGGGAAGTATTGATGTAGTGACTGTTTGTATTGTTGGAAGTATTGATGTAGTGCCCTTTTTTTGTATTTTTTTAATTATTGATTTTAGTGTCTGTTTGTATTTTTGGGGAAGTTTTTGTTTGTAGTGCCCTGTTTGTAGTGTTGGAAGTATTGATGTGTGCCCTTTTTGTATTGTTGGAAGTATTGTGTATTTGTCTTTTTGTAGTTTTTGGAAGTTTTGGGATGTAGTGACGGTTTGTATTTTTGGGGGGAATTATTATGTAGGGGAACTGTTTTTTTATTTTTGGGAAAATTATTGATGTAGTGTCTGTTTGTAGGGGTTTGGAAGTTTTTGATGTATTGACTGTTTGTATTTTTGGGAAAAGTATTGTTGAAAGTGACTTTTTTTGTATTTTTGGGAAGTATTGATGTAGGGGCGGTTTGTTGTTGGAAGAAATTTGATTGTGGACTGTTTGTATTTTTTGGGAAAAATTAAATGTATTGCCTTTTTTGTATGTTTGGAAGTATTGATGTAGTGTCTGTTTGTATTTTTGGAAAGGGATTGTGTAGGGGCCTGTTTGTAGTTTTTGGAATATTGTGTGTGCTGTTTTTTATTTTTTGGAAGTATTGATGTAGTGTCTTTTTTGTATTGTTGGAGTATTGTTATTGACTTTTTTGTATTGTTGGAAGTTTTTAATTAGGGGACTGTTTGTATTTTTGGGAAAGTAGGGGATGTAGTGACTGTTTGGGAGGGGGGGGGAAAGGGTTATTGATTTTGGTGATTTGGTTTTGTAGGGGTTGGAAGTATTGATTTTGTTTCTTTTTTGTATTTTTGGGGAAAGTATTGATGTAGTGTCTTTTTGTTTTTTTGGAAAGATTGATGTAGTGACTTTTTTGTATTTTTTGGAAGTATTGATGTAGTGACTGTTTGTATTTTTGGGAAGTATTGAGGGTGTGTCTTTTTTGTATTTTTGGGAAAAGAAATTGTTTGTAATTTTGTATTTTTGGGAAGTTTTGTGAAAGTTTCTGTTTTTGAAATTGGGGGAAATTTTTATGTAGTGCCCGGGTTTGTATTGTTGGAAGTATTGATTTTAGTGTCTGTTTGAAAGTTTTTTGGAATTTAAATGTAGTGACTTTTTTGGTTTTTTGGGGAAAGTATTGATTTGTGCCCCTGTTTGTAGTGTTGGAAGAAATTGTGTAGTGACTTTTTTTTTATTGTTGGAAGTATTGATGTGGGGACTTTTTGAAAATTTTTGGGAAGAAATTTATGTAGTGTCTGTTTTGTGTTTTGGGAATATTGATGAAAGGGGACTGTTTGTATTTTTGGAATTTTGATGTAGGGGCTGTTTGTATTGTTGGAAGTTTGATGTAGTGACTTTTTTGTAGTGTTTGGAAAAAGGAATTGTTTGTAGGGGCCCTGTTTGTTTTTTTAAAGGGTATTGATGTAGCCCCCTGTTTGTATTTTTTGGGAAGTATTGATGTAGTGCCCTTTTTGTATTTTTTGGAAATTAATTGATGTAGTGACTGTTTGTATTTTTTGGAAGTTTGATGAGTGACTGTTTGTTTTTTTGGGAAAAGTTTTGATGTAGTGACTGTTTGTATTGTTGGAAGTATTGATGTATTGCCCTGTTTGTATTTTTGGGAAGTTTTGGGTTTGTAGGGCCCTTTTTGGGTATTGTTAAAAAGTATTGAAGGGTAGTGACGGGTTTTGTAATTTTTTGGAAAAATTAAAATGTAGTGGGGGGTTTTTTATTTTTGGGAAGTTTTTTGTGTAGTGATTTTTTGTAGTGTTGGAAGTTTTGGGATGTGGGTGCCTTTTGAAAAGTGGGGGGGAAGTTTTGTTTGAAATTTCCCCTTTTTTGAAATTGGGTTGGAAGTTTTGGGATGTAGGGGCCCTTGTTTTGAAAGGGGTTTGGAAGAAATTGGGATGTGGGTGACTGTTTGTATTTTTTGGAAGTTTTGGGATTAGGGGCCCCTGTTTGTAGTGTTTGGAAGTATTGATGTATTTGACGGGTTTTGTAGGGGTTGGGAAATTTTGGGGAAGGTATGACTGTTTGTATTGTTTGGAAGTTTTGATTTAGTGTCTGTTTGTATTTTTGGGAAGTATTGTTTGTGACTTTTTGTATTTTTGGGAAAGTTTTAAATTTTAGTGACTTTTTGGAAATTTTTGGGAAGTATTGATGTAGTGACGTTTTTTGGGGTTGGGAAGTTTTAAATGTTTTGATGTTTGTATTTTTGGGAAGTATTGATGTATTGCCTGTTTGAGTTTTGGAATTTAATTGATGTGTGCCCTGTTTGTATTTTTTTGGAAGTTTGATGTAGTGACTGTTTGTATTTTTGGGAAGTATTGTTTAGTGCTGTTTGTAGTGTTGAAAGTATTGATTAGTGTCTGTTTGTAGTGTTGGAAGTATTGGTGTAGTGTCTTTTTTGTTTTTGTTGGAAGTATTGATGTGGGGCCCTTTTTTGTATTTTTTTGGAAGAAATTGATGTAGTGACTTTTTTTGTATTTTTGGAATATTGGGGTAGGGGTCTGTTTGTATTTTTGGGAAATTATTGATGTATTTTGACTGTTTGTAGGGGTTGGAAGTTTTGATGTAGTGCCTGTGTATTTTTGGAAGTATTGATGTGGGGTTTTTTTTGTATTTTTTGGAAGTATTTGATTTTAGTGCTTTTTTGTATTGTTGGAAGTTAAATTTTTTTAAAATTTTGAGGGTTTGTAGTTTTGGGAAAGTATTGATGTAGTGACTTTTTGGGGTATTTTTTTGGAAGTTTTTGAGGGTAGTGTCTGTTTGATTTTTGGGAATTATTGATTGTGTCGGTTTGTATTTTTTTGGAAGTATTGATGTGGGGTCTTTTTGTATTTTTTGGAAGTTTTTGATGTAGTGTCTGTTTGTTTTTTTTTGGAAAGGTATTGATGTATGTCTTTTTTGTTTTGGGTTGGAAGTTTTGGGATGTATTTGTCTTTTTGTATTTTTTTAAGTTTTGGTGTAGTTTTCCTTTTTTGTATTTTGGGAAAGTTTTGGGTTTGTAGTGTCTGTTTGTATTGTTGGAAGTATTTTTGTAGTTTTCGGGTTTTGTATGTTGGAAGTATTGATGTGTGCCCTTTTTTGTAGTTTTTTGGAAGTTTGATGAAAGTGCTGTTTTTTTTGTTGGAAGTATTGATTTTAGTGTCTTTTGTTTTTTTTTTGGAAGTATTGGTGTATGCCCTGTTTGTATTGTTGGAAGTATTGATGTTTACTGTTTGTATTTTTTGGAAGTTTTTGTTTTAAACTGTTTGTATTGTTGGAAGTATTGATGTAGTGCCCTTTTTGTAGTGTTGGAAGTATTGATGAAAGTGACTGTTTGTATTTTTTGGAAGTATTGTGTATTTGACTGTTTGTAGTTTTGGGAAGTATTGATGTAGTAACTGTTTGTATTTTTGGGAAATATTAAATTAGTGCCCGGGTTTGTAGTGTTGGAAGTATTAAATTGTAGTGACGGGTTTTGTGTGTTGGAAGTTTGATTGGGGAAATGTTTGTATTTTTTGGAAGTATTGGTGAGTGACTTTTTTGTAGTTTTGGGAATTTATTGATGAAAAGTTTCTGTTTTTTATTTTTGGGAAAGTATTGTTTGTAGGGGACTGTTTGTATTTTTTGGGAAATATTGGTGTAGTGACTGTTTGTAGTTTTGGGAAGTATTGATTGTCCCCCTGTTTGTTTTTTTGGAAAGTTTTTGATGTGTGACTTTTTTTTTTAATTGTTGGAAAAATTGTTTGTATTTACTGTTTGTATTTGGGGAAGTATTGATGTGGGTACTGTTTGTTTTGGGTTGGAAGTTTGATGTAGTGACTGTTTGTATTTTTGGAAGTATTGGTTAGGGACTTTTTTTGTATTTTGGGAAGTTTTTGGTGAAATTGACGGTTTGTAGTTTTGGGGAAGAAATTGATGTAGTGACTTTTTGTATTGTTGGAAAGTATTGGTGTAGTGACTGTTTGTATGTTGGAAGTATTGATGTAGGGCCCTTTTTTGTAGTTTTGGGGAAGTTTGATGTAGTGTCTGTTTGTAGTTTTTTGGAAGTATTAAATGTATGACTTTTGTATTGTTGGAAGTTTGATTTTGTGCCCCTTTTTTGTATTTTGGAAGTTTTGGTGTAGGGGCCCCTTTTTTGTTTTGTTGGAAGTATTGGTGTATGTCTTTTGTAGTTTTTGGAAAGTATTGATGTAGGGTCTTTTTTGGTATTTTTTAAAGTATTGTTTGTATGTCGGTTTTTTAGTTTTTGGAAGTTTTGATGTATGCCCTGTTTGTAGTTTTTGGAAGTTTTGGATGTGGTGCCCCTTTTGTAGTGTTGGAAGTATTGATTATTGTCTGTTTGTATTGTTAAAAGTATTGATGATTTCTGTTTGTAGTGTTGGAAGTATTGATGTAGTGACGGGTTTTGTATTGATTAGTGCCCTGTTTGTATTTTTTGGAAGTTTTGGTGTAGTGTCTGTTTGTTTTGATGTGGGGACTTTTTTTGGTATTTTTGGGAAGTATTGTTAGTGTCTTTTTGTATTTTTGGGAATATTGATGTAGTGTCTTTTTTGTATTTTTGGGAAGTATTGATTTATGCTTTTTTGAAATTTTTTGGAATATTGATGTAGTGACGGGGGTTTGTATTTTTTGGAAAATTTATTGATGTGTTTCCTTTTTGTAGTTTTGGGAATATTGATGTATGCCGGGGGTTTTTATTGATGTTTTGACTTTTTTGGTAGTGTTG
>JACEEZ010025798.1:74351-79351 GCA_016584305.1 Chionoecetes opilio | reverse complement strand
TAATCTATTCATTCAAACATAAATTTCCCCTTAATCCAAATCACATACTTATTTATCTTTTTTTTTTACTACTTTTTACTTTACTTCTACTCCTTTAATTTACTTTTTTTTTACTACTTTTTACTTTACTTCTAATACTTTACTTTTTTTTTACTCCTTTTTACTTTACTTCTACTACTTTACTTTACTTTTTTTTTACTGCTTTTTACTTCATTCTAATACTTTACTTTTTTTTACTACTTTTTACTTTACTTCTACTACTTTACTTTACTTTACTTTTTTTACTGCTTTTTACTTTACTTATACTACTTTACTATACTTTTTTTACTACTTTTTACTTTACTTCTAATACTTTACTATACTATTTTTACTACTTTTTATTTTACTTATACTACTTTACTTTACTTTTTTTTACTCCTTTTTACTTTACTTCTAATACTTAACTTTGTTTTTACTACTTTTTTCTTTACTTCTACAACTTTACTTCTACTTTTTTTCCTTTACTTTTTTTCCCTCCCATTTACACCTGTCACCATTAATCTCAAAGTAATCACAATACTATATCATCTCAATTACAACCATTACCCATTTTTCTCCCCCTATCCATTTCTTTGTTATTTCTCTATTACAATCTTTACCTATTTTTTCACCCCATTCTCCATTTCCTTGTTTTATAAATTTTTAAGTAATCTCTATATTTCATCATCTTTATTACAACTTCATTTATCTTTACTTCTTCATCTATATCCACATTTTACCCCCTATCAATTTTCTAAGAACATAAGAAAATAAGGAAGCTACAAGAGGCCGTGAGACCTACACGTGGTAGTTCCTGTTACTTAACACTACCTACATCCACCTTTCATCCCCATCCATGAAATTATCCAGCCTCCTTTTAAAACTCCCTATTGACTCCGCACTAACTACCTGTCTACTGAGTCCATTCCAATCATTTATCACTCTATTTATGAACTAGTTTTTCTCTATTTCCTTTTGAAATCTACACTTTTCCAGCTTGAATCCGTTACTTCTTGTTCTACCCGTTAATTTCTTTGTTATTTATGTGCCTTTCTACAGCTTAGGTAAACAAACATACCTGCGTACCTTACCTACCTTCCCTTCCCTTCCCTTCCCTTCCCTTCCCTTCCCTTCCCTTCCCTTCCCATCCCTTCCCTTCCCTTCCCTTCCCTTCCCTTCCCTTCCCTTCCCTTCCCTTCCCTTCCCTTCCCTTCCCTTCCCTTCCCTTCCCTTCCCTTCCCTTCCCTTACCTTCCTTTCCCTTCCCTTCCCTTCCCTTCCCTTCCCTTCCCTTCCCTTCCCTTCCCTTCCCTTCCCTTCCCTTCCCTTCCCTTCCCTTACCTAGCCTTACCTTACCTGGCTGTGTATTAATAATTCCTTCCACCTGAAAAAGTACTTCATTTTACCTGTATTTGCTCGTCCCACAGAAAGGAAAAAGTACAGAAGTAGCTTATACTTACCTGTTTGTTTTAGAGGAGGGAAGGAAGTAAGGGGAGGGAGGGAGGGAGGGAGAGAGGGAGAGAGGGAGGGAGAGAGGGAGAGAGAGAGGGAGAGAGAGAGAGAGAGAGAGAGAGAGAGAGAGAGAGAGAGAGAGAGAGAGAGAGAGAGAGAGAGAGTAGAGAGAGAGAGAGAGAGAGAGAGAGAGAGAGAGAGAGAGAGAAAGGACAAAAAAGACGAGAGCAAGCAAAACGGAAGAAAGGAGAAAGGGAAAATAATAAGAAAAGGAGAGAAAGAATGTGAGAGAAAATAGGAAGAGAAAAAAATGATCTAGAAAATGAAAAAGAGAGAGAGAGAGAGAGAGAGAGAGAGAGAGAGAGAGAGAAAGAGAGTGAGAGAAGGAAAAAGGGAAAAAAGGGGGAAAAAAGGGGGCAAGGGAAAAAAGAAAGGAAAAAAAAAGGAAAATGTTAAAAATTCAATTTCTAAATTTTTTAAAACATTACCGGGGCTTTTCCAATTAATTTCTTCATTATTTAATTTTTTTTTTAATTATATTTTTTAATTTAAAGAATTTTTTCAACACATATTACTCCCAAAAAACCTTAAACTAAAATTTTCCCCTCAACTTCAAATTTTACTCAATTTCAACTACAACTACTATACTACATACAACCAAAATTTCAACTAAACCCTCAACTACAAACCACCTTTCAACTACAACTATAAAACTACTACCACAATTTCACTAAAACTATACAACTACTACCAAATTTAACTAAAAACTACTAAACCTAACCACAAAATTTAAACTAAACTCTAAAACACTACCACAATTTCACTACACTACTAACACAATTTAACTACAATACTACAACTACAAACCAATTTAACTACAACTAAAACAATTTCAAACCCACATTTCAACTACAACTACAATCAATTTCAACTACAACTACTAAAACTACTAACCACATTTCAACTACAATTTCTAACCACAATTTCAATACAACTCCCAAACTACAATTTCACTACAACTACTAAAACACAAACCACAATTTTAAACTAAACTACTAAAACTATTTAACCAAATTTAAATACAACTACTAAAACTACTAACCACTTTTAAAATACAACTCCTACAACTACAAACCCCCTTTTTTAACTAAAACAAAAATACAACTACTAACCAAATTTCAACATACAAACACAAACCCAAAAACTACTACCACAAAAATTTTTAACTACAACTACTACAACTCAAACCCAAAATTTAAACAAAACAAAATACTAACCACAATTTCAACTACAAAAATACACTAAAACCCCAATTTCAACTACAACTACTACAACTACTAACCACAATTTCAACTACAACTACTACAACTACTAACCACAATTTCAACTACAACTACTACAACTACTAACCACAATTTCAACTACAACTACTACAACTACTAACCACAATTTCAACTACAACTACTACAACTACTACCAAATTTAAACTACATACTACACTATACCAAAATTTAAACTAAAACTACTCAAACTAACCAAAAATTTCAAAAAACTACTCAACTACTAACCCAATTTTCCCAACTACCCCTACTCCCAAAAATTACTAACCAAAATTTCAACTACCCACAACTCAAAACCCAAAATTTTTAAACTACAATACTACAACTACAACCAAAAAAATTTTTTTAAACTCAACTACTACAACTACTAACCCAATTTCAACTACAACTCTACAACTACAACCACAATTTAAACTAAAACTACTACAATACAAAACCAAAATTTCAACTACAACTCTAACCACATTTCCTACAATACTAAACTACAACCAAAAATTTAAAACTACAATATACACTACTAACACATTCAACTACAACTCTACAACTCTACCCAATTTCAACTACAACTACAACTACTAACCACAATTTCAACTACAACTACTACAACTACTAACCACAATTTCAACTACAACTACTACAACTACTAACCACAATTTCAACTACAACTACTAACCACAATTTCAACTACAACTACTACAACTACTAACCACAATTTCAACTACAACTACTACAACTACTAACCACAATTTCAACTACAACTACTACAACTACTAACCAAAATCAAATTAAAAACTAATAACTACTACAACTACAAACCAAAATTTCACTACAACTCTAAAACTACAAACCACAATTTAAACTACAACTATACAATTAAACCAAATTTCAACTAAACTACTCAACTACTAACCACAATTTCAACTACAACTACTACAACTACTAACCACAATTTCAACTACAACTACTACAATTATACCCAATTTCAATCCCAACACTAACCACAATTTAAAACTACAATCTAAACTAAAACCACAATTCAACTACACTACTACAACTACTAACCACAATTTCACTAAACTACTAAAACTACAAACCCAAAATTTTAACTACAACTACTACAACTATAACCAAAATTTCAACTACAACTCTACAACAAAAAAAACCACAATTTTAAACTACAATTTTACCTACCCTTTCAACAAAAACTACTAAAACTACTAACCACATTTCAACTACAACTACAAAAAACTAACACAATTTCAACTACAACTCAAACCCAAAAAAAATTTCAATTTTACAAACTACTAAAACTACTAACCAAAATTTTCAACTACAACTTACAACCCCAAACCACAATTTCAATACAACACTACCACAATTTCAACTACAACTACTAACCACAATTTCAACACAACAAAATAACCACAATTTCAACAATACAACTACTAAATATTTTAACCCAAAAAATTTCAACTAAAATACAAAACCCCACAATTTCAACTACAACACTACAACTACTGACCAAAATTTAAACTACAACTCTGACCAAATTTTCACAAACTACTACAACTACTGACCACAATTTCAACTACAACTACTACAACTACTAACCACAATTTCAACTACAACTACTACAACTACTGACCACAATTTCAACTACAACTACTACAACTACTAACCACAATTTCAACTACAACTATAACCCAACTACAAACCCAATTTCAACTACCAAACTCTACAACTACAAACCACAATTTAAACTACAAATTTTATACATTGCTGCATTTATCTGAAAAGTTTTTTTTTTTATTGAAAAAAACGGTTTAAAAAAAAAAAAAAAAAAACAGGGCCCCCCTTGAAAAATTTTGGGAATTTTTTTTAAAGATAATTTCTTAAAAATTTTGTTCGTAGCTTTTGGGGGGGCTGCTGGAGGAATCTCACCCCTAAGCTCACCCCCACCCCCTTTTGAATCACCTAACTACCCCCTAATTACCTCTACCTCTTTACCTCCTCTCTCACCTGTTGATTGCGTGCACAGTCGCCGCCCCTCCCCCCTGCCCTCTACTTTACTTACCCCCGCTATTATTTTTTTCTTTCCCTTTACGCTATTATCTTCCTCCCTCATCATCTTTCTCCTCTCTCTTCCTTCTTTCTTCTTTCTTTCCCTCTTTCTCCATCTTTTTCTATTTCT
>JACEEZ010025798.1:66044-74262 GCA_016584305.1 Chionoecetes opilio | reverse complement strand
TCGCATGGTTATATGCCTTTCCCAAGTATCACTAAAGGCCATTTAATTGTATTGGTCCCAAAGATCAAGCCAAATTGGAACAGTGCAAAAAAGAGCAACCAACAAATTCCATCTCGCGAAATTCATCTTATGAAGAGAGATGCGGAAACTTAATATGCTTCCTTAAAGGATCGAAGAATCCGTGGGGACTGATAGAAACCTTTAAGATCCTAAAGGATTGATGTCGTTAATCAAGAGAACCTATTCGAGCTTTCAACTCAAGTGACAACAAGAAATAATGGTTTAAAACTAAACGGTCAACGTTGCATCACAGATCTCCGTAAAAATTATTTCAATGTTAGAGTCGTTGATCGATGGAACAAGTTACCAGCAAATGTTGTCGGAGCCAGCACAATAACTACATTTAAAAACAGACTTGACGCGCACTGTAAAGTAAATGGGTATTGATAGTGCGAATTCGTATCTAGTCCCCCGTATCGATTAGTTGTAGTGGTAGTGGTAGTTGTAGTTAGTATTTTTCATATCCTATCATTCTGCACTATGAAACTTCCATGTTCCTATCCTCTTTAGGGACATGGTATCATTTTCCAACTGTTTTCTTACAAGTAGTTGATAGTTAGTAGTATGTAGTGCAGCAGATACCCTCGTTATGGACCATTAGGTCTCCTGGTGTCTGTTATTCCTATGTAATCCTATGTAATCCTCCTCCTCCTCCTCCTCCTCCTCCTCATCATCATCATCATCATGTTCTGTCACTATATTCTCTTTAACTACTTCCATTTTTTTCTTGTTCTAATTTTTGTTCTAACTTCCTTTGCCTTTGACTTGCTAGTTTTTTTTCTTCTAGTTTCTTCTTATCTATGCTATTTTTTGCTCTGTCGTCTTTCGCCCACTTAGAATCCCATTAATTTTTCCATTTTTTTTCTTATCCGAATCTTTTCCTTTTTTACTTTCTTTCTCATCTCTTTACTTTTCTTTTTCTCTCCTTTCTCCTCACCACTTTGCTTTCTCCTCACATTCTCTCTCTACATCATCCTTTCTTTTTCCTCCTCCTCCTCCTCCTCCTCCTCCTCCTCCTCCTGTACCGACACCTTTAAATATCTTGCCTTAAAAAAATATCATTCTTCACAATGCATTTTTCTTCCTTCCTTTATGTTGGTCAGAAATCTCAAACGCGGTACCTTTGCCTTTCCTTCTCGCCCTCCTATTACCTCCTTCCATGGAACAAAGGAAGAGGAGGAGGAAGGAAGAGGAAAAAGGGAAAAAAACGTTGGTAGAAATTAGCTGGTTAAGGGGAAGGATGAGAAGAAAAAGAGGAAGAAGAGGAAGAGGCGTTTAGGAAGGATAAAATAAAGTAGGGGAGATAAATAAAAATTTAAAAAGAAAAAAGGCGAAAATTAAAATGAAAAGGATATGAAATTTAAGAAATGATGTTTTGTTAAAAGAAATGTAATGGTAATGAAAAAAAACCCGCAAACGAAGAAGAGGGTGGCTGAAAAAAAATTCGAAGGAAAAAGAGAAAAATTTGGGATGATGGGAAAAGATAGAAAAAGGGGGAAGGGAAAAGGGAAAAAAAAAGCCGAAGGAAGGAAAAGAAAGAGGAGAGGGAAACAAGGAAGAGTTAAAAAAGGGGAAGAAGCGGGAAAAGGGAGAAGAGGAAGGAAGGAGGAAAAGGGGAAGGAAGGGGAAAGGGGAAAGGGGGAAACAAAAAAAGGAGGGGGTTTAAGGAAAAGGGGAAGGAAAGGGGAAAAGGGGAAGGAAGGGAAAGGGGGAAGGAAAAAGGAGGAAGCAAAGAAGAGATAGGGAGGAAGAAGCAAGGAAAGGGTAGAAGAAGGAAGGAAGAAGGAAGGAAGGAAGCAAGGAAGGAAGGAAAGAGGTGAAAAAGGGAGGGGGAAGCAAGGGTTGGGAGAAAAAACAAAGGGGAAGGGAAAAAGGAGGGAAAAGGAAGAAGGGAGGAAGGAAGGAAGGAGGGGAAACGGGGAAAGGGTCGTTGTGGGGTAAAAATTTGGGGGTTAAAGTAAAGGGTGTTTTTTTAGGTATTGGGGGCGAGGGGCTGTTTTTAAAAAGCGCCTTAAAGAGCCCTTGAACACCACCACCACCACCACCACCACTACCAAAGCCGTCTGTATGTAACAGACGGCTTTGCCACTACCACCACCACCACCACCGCAACCACTACTACCACCACCCCACTACCACCACCCCACCACCCCCACCACCACCGCAACCACTATACCACCACCACCACCACCCCTCATCATCACCCCACCACACCACCACCACACCCCCATCACCATCACCAAACCCCCACCCCACCACCACCACCACCACCACCCCACCACCCCCATACCCCCACCCCCACCGTATCATCACCACACCACCACACCATACCCAACCCCCCCCCACCACCACCACCAACTACCACCACCCCACCGTCATCACACCACCACTTAAAACCCCCCCAACCACCGTCATCACCACCCCCACCACCACCACCCCACACCACTACACCACCAACCAAAACGATTTTTTTTTTTAATAGTTCAATAGTTTTAATAGTTTAATAGTTGTTTATTTCTAGTTTTTTCGTTTTCAGTATTATTTCCTTCTTATTTGTAGTTGTTATTTGTATTGTTTTTATTATTAATGTTATTATTATTGTTATTATTATTATTTTTATTATTCAGGTTAGGATAATTTCCATATTTATTAACTGTTGAATTTTTTGTCAATGATATAATCGGTAGTACAATAACGTTTTTGAGAGAGAGAGAGAGAGAGAGAGAGAGAGAGAGAGAGAGAGAGAGAGAGAGAGAGAGAGAGAGAGAGAGAGAGAGAGAGAGAGAGAGAGAGAGAGAGAGATAAAGTTTTGACGAGCATCAAAAAGTTAAGAAGGATTGAAAAGTGTCTCTTGAGTTTCTTTTAATTTTTGTGATTTCTTGCTTTTGATATTACTTTTGTTTTTATGTCTGTCTTTGTTTTCTTTGCTTCGTTGTTGTTGTTGTTGTTGTTGTTGTTGTTGTTGTTGTTGTTGTTGTTGTTGTTGTTGTTAGTAGTGGTAGTGGTTATTTTTCTTTCTCTTTTTGTTTTCTTTCTCGCTCAAACAAACAAGGTAAGGGAAAGGAAAAAATCTTTGCGTGTCTTTCCAAATTTTGCTTTTTGGTATTTTCACAGACTCTGTAGAAAATACACCTTCTGGTTTTACTACCACTACTATTACTACTACTACTACTACTACTGCTACTACTACTACTACACCCAGCACCACTACTACTATCACTACTACTACTACTACTACTACTACTACTACTACTACTACTACGACCATTACCACTACTACTACTACTACTACTACTACTACTACTACTACTGTTACTACTACTACTACACCCAGCACTACTACTACTATCACTACTACTACTACTACTACTACTACTACCACTACTACGACCATTACCACTACTACTACTACTACTACTACTACTACTACTACTACTACTACTACTACTACTACTACTACTACTACTACACCCAGCACTACTACTACTACTACCACCAGCACTACTACTACTACTACCACTACTACCACTACTACGACCATTACCACTACTACGACCATTACCACCACCTACTACTACTACTACTACTACTACTACTACTACTACTACTACTACTACTACTACTACTACTACTACCACCACCACCTCAACAATAACAACAACAAAATCCCCCTTCTCCCCCTCCCTCCCCCACAAACCTAACACCCCAATTCACACCCCCGCATAGTTAAGACTTCACGCAATATTTGTACACTATATTTTTTCATATGATCGGTGTGTGTTCGGCGCTTTAACTCATTTCGTATGCAAATCCTCTTTAAATCTCAGTTCTTTTTTGCTTTAGAAGAGAAACTGTATTCAATTTTTATTCAATTGACGTGATTTTAACAGAGGTCAGGAGACTAGTGGGGGTTCAGTTAGGGGGAAATAGGGTGAAATAGGGTAAGGCTAGGGTAAATAGGGGGAATTAGGGTAGGGTAGGAGTGGATAGGGGTACCAAAAAAGGAAGGTAGGGGAAGGGGATAGGGTTCAAAAGTGACAAAAAGAGGGGAAAGGGAAGGGGATAGGGTTCAAAAGTGACAAAAAGAGGGGAAAGGGAAGGGGATAGGGTTCAAAAGTGACAAAAAGAGGGGAAAGGGAAGGGGATAGGGTTCAAAAGTGACAAAAAGGGGAAAGGGAAGGGGATAGGTTCAAAAGTGACAAAAAGAGAGGAAAGGGAAGAGGATAGGTTCAAAAGTGACAAAAGAGGGGAAAAGGGAAGAGGATACGGTTCAAAAGTGACAAAAGAGGGGAAATAGAAGGGGATAAGGTTCAAAAGTGACAAAAATAGGGGAAATGGAAGGGGGTAGGGTTCAAATGTGACAAAAAGAGGGGAAAGGGAAGGGGATAGGGTTCAAAAGTGACAAAAAGAGGGGAAAGGGAAGGGGATAGGGTTCAAAAGTGACAAAAAGAGGGGAAAGGGAAGGGGATAGGGTTCAAAAGTGACAAAAAGAGAGGAAAGGGAAGAGGATAGGGTTCAAAAGTGACAAAAAGAGAGGAAAGGGAAGGGGATAGGGTTCAAAAGTGACAAAAAGAAGGGAAAGGGAAGGGGATAGGGTTCAAAAGTGACAAAAAG
The DNA here is from genome assembly GCA_016584305.1 of Chionoecetes opilio. NCBI lineage: Eukaryota > Metazoa > Arthropoda > Malacostraca > Decapoda > Majidae > Chionoecetes > Chionoecetes opilio. Next base: position 69,588 of record JACEEZ010025798.1, on the reverse strand, counting down.
AGAGGAAAGGGAAGAGGATAGGGTTCAAAAGTGACAAAAAGAGAGGAAAGGGAAGAGGATAGGGTTCAAAAGTGACAAAAAGAGAGGAAAGGGAAGAGGATAGGGTTCAAAAGTGACAAAAAGAGGGGAAAGGGAAGGGGATAGGGTTCAAAAGTGACAAAAATAGGGGAAAGGGAAGGGGATAGGGTTCAAAAGTGACAAAAATAGGGGAAAGGGAAGGGGATAGGGTTCAAACGTGACAAAAATAGGGGAAAGGGAAGAGGATAGGGTTCAAAAGTGACAAAAAGAGGGGAAAGGGAAGAGGATAGGGTTCAAAAGTGACGAAAATGTATAATTGATGAATCGAATGAATGAACACACGTTTTTCATAGCTGTGTATATATTAATTTTTTTTTTAGTTATTCATCCCAATATGGTGTATGGTTGATAATGAATGGTTAATGATGCAAATAAAGGGGGGAAGGGGGAATGATAGTGCTGGGAAAGTGATTTAATGGTATTTGTAAACACGGCTTTTGTGGGGGGGGATACGAAGGGGGGGAGGGGGGGCGTTTGTGTAGGGGGGAGGGGGGGTTGAGTTGTGGTTTATTGGCAGCCGTGATTCAACGTTTTAGTGGTAGTAATGAAAGTGTGTGATTTGCTTCTATTGCTGTAGTGGGGGGGGGGGGGTAGTGGGGGGGTAGTGGGGGGGATTGGTGGGGTGTAGGGGGTTAGGGGCATGGACTAGGAAGGGGATGTAGTGGGATGTAGTAGATGTAGGGGATGTAGTAGAAGGATGGATTTGATGTAATAGATAGGATGCAGTAGATGTATGTAGTAGGGGATGTAGTAGATAGGAGAGGATGTAGCGGGCTGGGGTGGTGGGGGTGGGGGGTTAGGGGCATGGATTAGGGAGGGGATAGTGGAGGTAAACTACAGTATGTTAGAAAAAGGGAGGTAGTGAGGTGGGGTTGGGGGTTTGGGTAGTGGGGGTGGGGTTTCTAGACTAGGAAAGGGATAGAGGGGATGTAGTGGGATGTAGTAGATAGGAGAGGATGTAGTGGGGTGAGGTGGGGTGGTGGGGGTAGGGTGGTGGTGAAGGGGTTAGGGTTCTGGAAAAGGGAGGGGGTTAGAGAGGGATAAACAGGGGTATATTTTTACAATTTAGAGAGAGAGATTCTTATCGTAAGAAAAGAGAGAGAAGATTGTTATTGTATTTTCTCACTAAACATACATAAACAACTACAGCATTTACAAAGGAAATATATAAGGGTCACATATTCATCCTTTACCAATGCACTTACACCTCTATAGCTATGTGGTCAGTGCTCTCAAAGGAAGTTACAGAGACAGTAACAATTAAATAAGGTATAAACATTCCCCTAGATCAGTGCTTCTCAAACTATCTGATGTGGCGGACCGGCAGTTTTGTTCCCAATGTGCCAGGGACCGGTAATATTTCTTAGTAATATTACCCGAACCCCCAACCCCACCTCACTACCTCCCTTTTTCTAACATACTGTAGTTTACCCCCACTATCCCCTCCCTAATCCATGCCCCTAACCCCCCACCCCCACCACCCCAGCCCGCTACGTCCTCTCCTATCTACTACAACCCCTACTACATACATCTACTGCATCCTATCTATTACATCAAATCCATCCTTCTACTACACCCCCTACATCTACTACATCCCACTACATCCCCTTCCTAGTCCATGCCCCTAACCCCCTACACCCCACCAATCCACCCCACTACCCCACTACCCCCCCCCCCCCACTACAGCAATAGAAGCAAATCACACACTTTCATTACTACCACTAAAACGTTGAATCACGGCTGTCAATAAACCACAACTTATACCGGAAACAATATATATAATTAATATAATAAAAGTTAACAATTTTTTTTATCTTATATTTATTTTGTAAACAAATAATACAATATTACATAAGCATTTTATAATCTTAATCTTTACTAATGTGAAAGGTGAGCCTGCTTCTTCTTTGTCAGTTTATCCAGTCGTGGTTCAATTGAGGACAGTGTCACGCGCAATGGAGAATGAATATCCATATTATTTCAGTGCTCTCAAAGGAAGTTACAGAGACAATGACAATAGAAAAAGGTATAAACATTCCCCTAGATGATGCAGAACGGAGGTATAATTTATCATATCTGTTTTTAGAATGAATTTAAGGTTGAATTTCACTCGTTTTTGATGACGCAATTTCGTGACCTTTTATGGAAATAGATGCAAGTGGGAGGAAGGGGGAACAATTGACCCTGTGTACCCTTAAAAACTTAATGCACTTTCCGGTTTCTTTTTAATTAATGGTACAATTTCATGGCCGTTTTATTGATAGAAATAGTTGCAAGTGGGAGGGAGAATGAAAAAATTAACCCTGTGTACCCTTGACAATATAATAAATATAGAATATAAATAAAAGATATAGAATACATATAAAAGGTGCAGGTCAATATCTCGGTTAGTCAGTCAGTCAGTATTCAGTCAGTCAATTAGGTAATCAGTTAGTTAGCTAGCCACTCAGTCAGCCAGTCAGAAAGTCAGTATTCAGTCAGTCAATTAGGTAATCAGTTAGTTAGTTAGCCACTCAGTCAGCCAGTCAGAAAGTTAGTATTCAGTCAGTCAATTAGGTAATCACTTAGTTAGTTAGTCACTCAGTCAGCCAGTCAGAAAGTTAGTATTCAGTCAGTCAATTAGGTAATCAGTTAGTTAGTTAGTCACTCAGTCAGCCAGTCAGTCAGTCAGTATTCAGTCAGTCAATTAGATAATCAGTTAGTTAGTTAGTCACTCAGTCAGCCAGTCAGTCAGTCAGTATTCAGTCAGTCAATTAGATAATCAGTTAGTTAGTTCGTCACTCAGTCAGCCAGTCAGAAAGTCAGTATTCAGTCAGTCAATTAGGTAATCAGTTAGTTAGTTAGTCACTCAGTCAGCCAGTCAGTCAGTCAGTATTCAGTCAGTCAATTAGGTAATCAGTTAGTTAGTTAGTCACTCAGTCAGCCAGTCAGAAAGTCAGTATTCAGTCAGTCAATTAGGTAATCAGTTAGTTAGTTAGCCACTCAGTCAGCCAGTCAGAAAGTCAGTATTCAGTCAGTCAATTAGGTAATCAGTTAGTTAGTTAGTCACTCAGTCAGCCAGTCAGAAAGTCAGTATTCAGTCAGTCAGTCAGTTTCTTTAATGAGTCAATAGGTCAGTCAGTTGATTATTTGTGTAGTCAGTCAGTTTTTGTTAATCAGTCAAAAAGTTTAAAATTAACCGTGTACCCTTGAAGATATAATGCACGTTCCATTTTCTTTCTTTCTTTCTTTCTTTCACCGCATGTCTTTTGTTAAGGATTAAAGGCTTTAGTGTGTGAGATGGGAATTTATTGCAAGCTGTGTTTGTTATTCTCCTCCCCGTGTTGTTGTTGTTTTTGTCGCCTACGTCACTGTGTGTGTGTGTGTGTGTGTGTGTGTGTGTGTGTGTGTGTGTGTGTGTGTGTGTGTGTGTGTGTGTGTGTGTGTGTGTGTTGTGTGTGTGTGTGTGTGTGCGTGCTGTGCGTGC
>JACEEZ010025798.1:46044-61044 GCA_016584305.1 Chionoecetes opilio | reverse complement strand
GAAATAATAAAGGGAAAATAATAAAGGGAAATAATAAAGGGAAATAATAAAGGGAAAATAATAAAGGGAAAAGGAAAATATTAAAGGGAAAATAATAAGGGAAAATAATAAAGGGAAATAATAAAGGGAAATAATAAAGGGAAATAATAAAGGGAAATAATAAAGGGAAATAATAAAGGGAAAATAATAAAGGGAAATAATAAAGTGAAACGTGGAGAGAAAATAAAGAAGAAAAGTGGTAGAAGAGTGGAAGGCAAGATGAAAAGCAGGAAAATATATATAAATATTTTTTGAAAGGAGGTTTAGCAATGCAAGTTTTGTACATTCGAATATTTTTAAAACCTTACAGGAGAATGATGTAAACTTTTCATATAACTGAGGCCAAACTATTATTTTTAGCTACTATTATTATTAACTTATCATTATTAACTACTATTTTTATTATTATTAGGTCATACTATTATTTTTTGTTTGTTGTGGTAAAAAAAAACTAGAAAATAAGGGAAAACAAAATCGAGAAATATGTCTAGAAAGAAACTATTATTTTTAAGCCAAAATATTACTTTTCAACTATTACTATTATTTATTGTCTACCATTTACTACTATTACTATTATTTTTGAGCCAAACTATTACTTTTACTTTATTGTGGAAGAAAAATTGAGAAAAATATCTGAAGCAAAATCGAGAAAAATGTTGGAAATTGTATTTGAATATAAACATAAAAAAAATGTCTTTCTTAAAATGTTCAATGTGTGTGCGTGTGCGTGTGCGTGTGCGTGTGCGTGTGCGTGTGCGTGTGCGTGTGCGTGCGTGCGTGCGTGCGTGCGTGCGTGCGTGCGTGCGTGCGTGCGTGCGTGCGTGCGTGCGTGCGTGCGTGCGTGCGTGCGTGCGTGCGTGCGTGCGTGCGTGCGTGCGTGCGTGTGTGTGTGAGATGCTTCCCTCAGACGTAAGCCTCTTACGCTGTGTGTGTGTGGGTGTGTGGGTGTGTGTGGGTGTGTGTGTGTGTGTGGGTGTGTGGGTGGGTGTAGGTGTGGGTGTAAGTGTGGGTGTGGGTGTGGGTTGGTGTGTGTTTGTGTGTGTGTGTGTGTGTGGGTGTGGGTGTGTGGGTATGTGGGTGGGTGGGTGTGTGTGTGTGGGTGTGGCTGTGGGTGTGGGTGTGTGTGGGTGTAGGTGTGTGTGTGTGTGATGCTTCCCTCAGACGTAAGCCTCTTAGCTGTGTGTGTGTGTGCGTGGGTGTGGGTGTGTGTGTGTGTGTGTGGGTGGGTGTGGGTGTGTGGGTGTGTGTGTGAGTGTGGTGTGTGTGTGGGTGTGAGTGTGTGTGTGGGGGGGCGTGGGCGTGGGTGTGTTATGACATTTGAATTGATTACAAGATGAACGGAAGAGGCTTTGAGCTTCTTCCTTCCTTTGAATATTATGGAAAATTTACTAAAAATGTGTGTGCCATTACCTTAGGTGTTGTTGAAGGAGGAGGAGGAGGAGGAGGATTACATAGGATTACATAGGAATAACAGACACCAGGAGACCTATTGGTCCATAGCGAGGGTATCTGCTGAACTACATACTACTAACTATCAACTACTTGTAAGAAAACAGTTGGAAAATGATACCATGTCCCTAAAGAGGATAGGAACATGGAAGTTTCATAGTGCAGAATGATAGGATATGAAAAATACTAACTACAAAATACCACTACCCCTACAACTAATTGATACGGGGGACTAGATACGAAATTTGCACTATCCCAAAACTCATTTACTTTACAGTGCGCGTCAAGTCTGTTTTTGAATGTAGTTATTGTGTTGGCTCCGACAACATTTGCTGGGAACTTGTTCCATCGTTCAACGACTCTAACATGAAATAATTTTTACGGAGGTCGGTGATGCAACGTTGACCGTTTAGTTTTAAACCATTATTTCTTGTTGTCACTTGAGTTGAAAGCTCGAATAGGTTCTCTTGATTAATGACATCAAATCCTTTTAGGATCTTAAAGGTTTCTATCAAGTCCCCACGGATTCTACGAGGAGGAGGAGGAGGAGGAGGAGGAGGAGGAAGAGGAAGAGGAAGAGGAAGAGGAAGAGGAAGAGGAGGGGGAGGAGGGAGGAGGAGGAGGAGGAGGAGGAGGAGGAGGAGGAGGAGGAGGAGGAGGGAGGAGGAGGAGGAGGAGGAGGAGGAGGAGGAGGATGGAAAAGTTGTTGAAATGGTGTTCGAAATGTAGAAGGAAAGGGGGAAGTGGTAGTGATGATGATGATAATGGTGGTGAAGGAGGAGGGAGGAGGAGGAGGAGGAGGAGGAGGAGGAGAACAAGTCTTGACGATTGGACATCAAGCGACGGTAATAATGTGCAAATGTTGACACGATACGATGAGGGAAAGACTCTCTCTCTCTCTCTCTCTCTCTCTCTCTCCTCTCTCTCTCTCCCTCTCTCTCTCTCTCTCTCCCCTCTCTCTCTCTCTCTCTCTCTCTCTCTCTCTCTTTCTCTCTTCTCTTCTCTCTCTCTCTCTCTCTCTCTCTCTCTTCTCTTCTCTCTCTCTCTCTCTCTCTCTCTCTCTCTCTCTCTCTCTCTCTCTCTCTCTCTCTCTCTCTCTCTCTCTCTCTCCTCTCTCTCTCTCTCTCTCTCTCTCTCGCCTCCTCTTACATATTTTTACTATTTTACTTTTTATTTATTTTACCTCACACCACATCTCCCCTCCTCCTCCTCCTCCCTTTTCCTCCTCCTCCTCCTCCCTCCTTCTCCTCCTCCTCCTATCTTCTCCCCCCTCCTCCTCCGTCCTCCCCCTCCCGCAGCTTATTTACCCGGGCCGGGTAACAAGATGCAACACCATAAAGTCTGGTGGGGGAATGGTCTGTCGGGTTTCTGAAGTCCCCGGATTAGCGGGGAATTGAAATAAGTTTTTCTAAACCGAAGATGGGATAGAGGAGGAGGAGGAGGAGGAGGAGGAGGAGGAGGAGGAGGAGGGGGGAGGAGGGGAGGGAGGAAGGAGGAGGAGGGGGGAGGGGGAGGAGGAGGAGGAGGAGGAGGAGGAGGAGAGGAGGAGGAGGAGGAGGAGGAGGAGGAGGAGGGGGGAGGAGGAGATGTGGTGTGAGGTAAAATAAATAAAAAGTAAATAGTAAAATATGAAAAGGGGAGGAAGAAAAGAGAGAGAGAGAGAGAGAGAGAGAAGAGAGAGAGGGGAAGAGAGAGATAGGAGAGAGAGGGGAGAGGAGAGAGAGAGAGAGAGAGAAGAGAGAGAGAGAGAGAGAGGAAGAGAGAGAGAGAGAGAGAGAGAGAGAGAGAGAGAGGAGAGGGGAGGGGGAGGAGGATTAGATGATGAAAGGAAATGGAGTTTGAAGGGTTAAAATTTGTTGTATTGAAGGAAGAGAAGGAAGAGAAAGAAGGAAGAGCGTAAAGGAAGAGATAAATAATAGTAGGGGGAGTTAGAAAATGAAATTGAGAAGCATTTTTTACTTCCTTTTCTCCTTTCCTCCTCCTCCTCCTCCTCCTCCTCCTCCTCCTCTCCTCCTCCTCCTCCTCCCCCTCCTCCCCCTCCTCCTCCTCCTCCTCCCCCTCCTCCTCCTCTCCTCCTCCCCCTCTTCCCCCTCTTCCCCCTCCTCCTCCCCTCCCTCCTCCTCCTCCCCCCTTCCTCCTCCTCTTCCTCCTCCTTCTCCTTCTCCTCTCCTCCTCCTCCCCCTCCCCCTCCTCCTCCTCCTCCTCCTCCCCCTTCCTCCTCCTCTCCTCCTCCTCCTCCTCTCCTCCCCCCCTCCTCCTCCTCCCCCCTCAGATTTCACGAAGATCAGCAGGGTACTAAGCGAATTTGATTGGATTGACCTACTAAACGGTAATAACGCCGAAAACATGTGTAATGTATTCACAAATAAACTACAATCGGTTGTTGAAAAATATGTTCCTATGGTAAGAAAACGTTTGAATAACATAAACAGACCCGTTGGATGACTAATGAGATTCAACAGATCATCGGCAGTAAGCGCCGAGCGTATAAAGTTTACAAACGATCAAATGCGGACTGCGATTATAGAGATTACAATGACGTAAAGCGTCGTTGAAAAAGGATTAATTAAGTCAAAAAAGTGCGAGTAGAAGAAAAAAATTGAAAAGGAATCCAAATCAAATCCGAAAAGGTTCTTTCAATACGTTCAAAAGTAAGAAAAATGTCAAAACAAGTATTGGGCCAACTGAAAGATAAGAACAACATCTTGGTAAATGATAATAAGAGTATGGCGTCCGTACCCCAATGACTACTTAATGCAGTGTTTATTAAAGAAGACGAAGCTCCATTACCAGAAACAGTAAAACATGTTTGCGGGACTCGAAAGTGATAGATTGGTAATAGGAGAGATAACATAGACGAAATAACAAAGTATTTGCAGAAACTTGACCCAGCAAAATCCGTGGGGGTGGACGAAATCTCGCCGAGATTACTTCGCGAATGTCACAGTCAACTTCGCTCCCATTAAAATTATTTTCAAAAAATCGCTAATGGACAAAAATTTTTCCTAGTATGTGGAAATTAACTAATGTTACACCGATATTCAAGAAAGGGAGTAAGAGCCTCGCAAGTAATTATCGCCCAATTAGTTTTAACGTCTGTGATTGTTAAACTATTTGAGAAAATAAATTTCGGATCAAAAAGTGTCTTTCTCGATGAAAAATAACTCAAAATTAAACTCCCAGCATGGATTTCGAAATAAAGAGATCCTGCTTAACAAACCCACTTAATTTTTTCAAAGTCATTTATTCAAAACTGGGATGTTAAAATTCCCTCGGATTAATATACCTTGATTTTCAGAAAGCCTTCGATACAGTTCCCCCATAAGCGACTCTTGACCAAGCTAAGGGCACATGGCTTAGGGGGAGCATTATGTACATGGATTGGCGATTGGCTTTCAAATCGTAAACAACGGTTAGTAATAAATGGCGAGGCATCTGATTAGTTAGATGTTACTAGTGGGGTGCCTCAGGGCTCGGTCTTGGGTCCCACTCTTTTTCTGATATATATCAATGATCAGGGACCAGATGCTGAGAGCGAGCTAGGGCGCCCTATCCACTAGGGCGCCTGTGGTAAGGCAAAACGCCCTCCCACCGCGATACTCAGTCGAGATTGCTGCCTTAGTGGCACCGCTAAAGGCGCTGAAAACTAAGGCATGGTCTGACCATGCCTTAGTGAGCTGCTGTTGGCCTTTGACAGACATTCATCTTCTGTTTAGAAGGCAAATACAGCCTTGTTTCAGTTCCTGCAACGTAACAATTGGTGTTTACGTAATAATAGTGTTGCAAGGTATGTATGAATCGATCGTGGAAGACTTAATGTGGCACTAGCGTGTTATATGCTGGCGATAGAAATGTTGTGTGTTGTGTGTTGGTTGGCGGGCGGGCGGCGGGCGAAGCGACTAGACAAGTGTCACCGAGGGTGCTCCGCCCGCACTAAAATGTTGTACTATTACACGGTATTATCATACTACCAGATGATATTTAGGACAACTGAACATACCATCATCTTCACGAGACATTAGTGCATATCATGAATGTATAAAAATTACAGTAAACTATATCTATAATAAGATAATGAGAGCAAAATGAAATCGTGTATAAATATTTTTTTTTTTCACCTATTTTTATTAAATTCCTTCTTAGTCCTGTAATTTTGCTTGCATTAAATTTTCACTCACTGTCTCGGAATCAGCACACCTTAACGATTATCCTGGTATGTGACACGTCCCAATGCAAAAATACATAAGTGGTCAAAACTTGCAATATGAACGTCAAACTTGTGACAAACAGCTTTTCGGCGGGCCGCGGGGCGAGCGTTGCATCCTTGCCTTATTGCAGATGTGAGGGAGGGAGGGACAAAAATTCTTGTTTCAGTGGAGAAGTGTTCAAGCCTTGTGATTGGTCGAAGCTGCCTAAACAGCGCTCAGACAGGCAGCGTGATTGGCTAGTAGGATTCTCGGACCACGCCCACGCCTTGGGCTTTGGAGGTGTAAGGCAGGGCAAAAGCGCCTGAAATATCAACTGTACATAGGCCTGAGCCGGTGCCTTAGCCGGGCCGTTACAAAAGCGCCTGAAGACAAGTAAGGCGCTCTTTTCGCCTTACCTCTAAGGCACTTCTCAGCATCTCCCCCCTGGACTGCGGACTTGTCTCTAAAATATCGAAATTTGCAGATGACACCAAATTAGGCGGTAAAGCATATACTAGAGAAAACTGCGAACTCTTACAACGTGATCTCGACAAACTATCAGATTGGAGTGATAAATGGCTATTCAAATTTAATTCGATAAATGTAAAGTAATGCATATAGGCAACGATAACCTCAAATAAAAACTATCAAATGCAAAATAAATCGTTAAACTGAAGTACAGCAGGAAAAGGATTTAGGTGTCATCATCAGTAATGATCTTAAAACCAGTCCGCATTGCCTAGCTGCCAGTAAAAAGGCGAATATGATGTTGGGCTTCATTAAACGCAACTTTGAACATAAAACTCCGTAAGTAATGACACGATTATACACGTCCTTGGTTAGGGCGCACTTAGAATATGCCGTTCAATTCTGGTTGCCTTGTTTCGTAAAAGATCAAGCCAAATTGGAATCAGTGCAAAGAAGAGCAACCAAACAAATTCCATCTCTGCGAAATTCATCTTATGAAGAGAGACTGCGGAAACTTAATATGTTTTCCTTAAAGGATCGTAGAATCCGTGGGGACTTGATAGAAACCTTTAAGATCCTAAAAGGAGTTGATGTCATTAATCAAGAGAACCATTCGAACTTTCTCCTCAAGTGCCAACAAGAAATAATGGTTTAAAAACTAAACGTCAACGTTGCATCACAGATCTCCGTAAAAATTATTTCAATGTTAGAGTTGTTGATCGATGGAACAAGTTACCAGCAAATGTTGTCGAAGCCAAACACAATAACTACATTTTAAAAAACAAGACTTGACGCACACTGTAAAGTAAATGGGTATTGATAGTGCCCTGCGAATTCATATTATAGTCCCCCGGATCGATTAGTGATAGTGATAGTTGTAGTTAGTATATTTCATATCATATCATTCTTCACTGCGAAACTTCCATGTTCCTATCTTCTTTAGGGACATGGTATCATTTTCCAACTGTTCCTCTTACATGTAGTTGATAGTTAGTAGTATGTAGTACAACAGATACCCTAGTTATGGACCAATAGGCCTCCTGGTGTCTGTTACTCCTATGTATTCCTATGTATTCCTCCACTTCCTCTTCTACTTCTGTGTCCTACTTCTCTTTTTTTTTTTATTTCCTCTTCCTCCTCTTCCTCCACATTTCTGTTCTGCCTCCCCTCCTCCTCCTCCTCCTCCTCCTCCTCCCTCCTCCTCCTCCTCCTCCTCCTCCTCCTCTTCCTCTTCCTCTTCCTCTTCCTCTTCCTCCCTCCTCCCTCCTCTTCCTCCTCTAGTGTTCTTTCCTTTTAGTCCTGTTCATGTTTTGGTCATGTTTTTTTCTGTTTTTTTTCTTCATTTATTCCTTTTACTCTTTCATTAGGATTCATCAATGTTTTTTTCCTCTAAAAATCTTTACTCCCTCTCCTCTCCCCCCCCCCTCTCTCCCCTCTTCCCCTCTCCTCTCTCTCTTCCCTCTCCTTTTCTCCCCCCTCTCTCTCCTTCTCTCTCTCTCTCTCTCTCTCTCCTCTCTCCTCTCTCTCCTCTCTCTCCTTTTCTCAAAAATCCATCATAACATTCTTATTATATAAACAAAATACAAAAGGAACAAACAATGTGTCAATTCATACCCAAAAAATTTAAGAAAACTCTACTTTGAAAAAAACCCAACTTATTTATTTCACTTTAAAATCCTCAATTTGTGGGGGGTTTTTTTTAGGGAATTAGAGGACCTGTTTATTTTTTCTTGATCTTAGGATTTTTTTGACGTTTACTATGAGAGAGGAATGAATTTTTCTTATNTTTTTTCCTAGGGGGGTTTTTGTCCTAGGGGGGTTTTGTCCTGGTTTTTTGGGGGGGTTTTTCCGGGGGTTTTTTGGGGGGTTTGGGCCGGGGGGTTTTTTTGCCCTGGGGGTTTTTTGGGGGTTTTTTGGGGGGTTTTTGTTGGGGGGTTTTTGCCAGGGGGGTTTTGTCCTAGGGGGTTTTGTTTGGGGGGTTTTGTCCGGGGGTTTTTTAAGGGGTTTTTCCTATTTTTTTGGGGGGGGTTTTGGGGGGTTTTTCCCCCCGGGGGGGCCCTTAGGGGGTTTTTTCCTATTTTGGGTTTTTTTTTCAATTTTTCCACAATCGAAAAAAAAAACCCGTGATAAAAATTTTTAAAACTTTTAAAAATACCAAAAACCCCTTTTGGCAAACCCCAAAAAGCGGGCAACAACCCCCAACACACACACACAAAAAAAAAACCCCCCCAACCCACCACCCACCCCCCCAAAAAAAACCCACACAAAAACCCAACACACAACACACACACAAACCCCAACACACACCAAACACAAACACACCAACCCACAACCACACACCCCAACCCAACCCCAAAACCCACACAAACACACACCCCCCACCCCCACCCCAACCAAAAACAGCACACACTCACACAACCCCAAAACACACACACAACAACAACACCCCCACCCCCCACACACACAACACAACCCCCCAAAAACCCCACAAAAAAACCCCCCCCAAAACCACCCACACACACACTACACACCCACCCCCCCCCAAACCCCCACACACAAACACACACACACACCACAACACCAACCACACCAAACCCCAAACAAAAAACCCCCAACACCACCCCCACACACAAAAACCCACCACACACACACACAAAACCCCAAAAAAACCCAAAACAAAACCCAACCCAAAACCAAAAAAGCGAAAAAAAGGGGGAAAAAAGGGGAGGAGAAAAGGAGGAGAGAGAGAAGAGAGGGGAAGGAGGGAGAGAGAGAGGAGAGAGAGAGAAGAGAGAGGAGAGAAAAAGGAGAAAAAGAAAAAAAAGGAGGGGGAAGAAAAAAAGGAAAGAAAAAAACTACAGTACAAACCATTCCAACACACCCCCCAAAACAGACACACCCCCCAAACACAAAACCCACACAAAAAACCCACACACCCAAAAACACAAACCCCCAAAACCCCAACCCCACACACACACACACCACAAACACACACACACACACATACACACACACACACACACACACACAGACAAACACAAAACACACACCACACACAAACCACACACAACACACACACACACACACATACACACCACACAAACACCAGACTATCACACAACACACAACTATATAGTATATATATTATATATATATATATTACTATATATAGATTAATATATATATATTATATATATAGATAGAAGAAGATAGATAGTAGATAGATAGATAGATAGATAGAAGATTACATATAGATAGATAGATAGCGATAAAAATAATATTGTGGGTGAACACCACAGCTGGCTGATTACATCCCAGGGCACTAGGTTAATCACCGTCCGGTCCACGCCTCTCTCTTAATGCCGTCCTACAGATCTCAACCGACGGAACAGCTGGCAATCCCCTCAGGTGTCCTGTGTCAGACGTCAGGTCTCAACAGCCAATATGAGATTAGGCGTAAGTATGAAGGTCGTGAGTACCGGGCCCCTTTATAAACGGCCTCGTGCAGAGGCAGATAAAGAAGTAGTTAGAGCTCAACCACTGTTACCCACACACAAGCTCTGTCCACCAGTCTCCAAATAAACAAACCATCAACATGGGTGTCTATTTACTAACCATGTAGCTGACAAGGTCACTAATTGGTGGACCGACGGAGTGACAAGACGCACCCAGGGGGGGGGGCTCTGCCCCTCGCCCCCCATGCCGCCTGCGCGCCGGGCCGAGCCATCACACCGCGCGCACGCCGGCCACGCCGCCTGCACAGCAACCCGGCGCCACTGCTCTCAACCCATCTCAGCGCACCCACACACGCCCTCCTGTGGCTTGTGCCCACGCCTACACATCAGCAGTCGACTGCCGCAAAGTGCTAATGCCTCATCCCGCTTCTACGCTGCTCCTGCGGCCCATCCTGCGTCCGGCGGCATCATGCTACCAGGCAAAAGGCTTGCAACGCACGGGCACGCATCCCGCGCCCGCCCTTGCTCCTGCCGCCACGTGCTACTCTCGTCCTCGCGACTCCTGCTCCATGGACGCTGCTTCAGCTGCCTCACGCTGCGTCTGCAGCCTTCGCTGCCTCCAGCAAGGGCCCTGCAACGCACGGGCACTGCATAGAACACAAGCTTATCTTGGAGCGATAGCCTTGGACACTTCGCTTACACGAGACACCTGCTCGCAAGCTCCCTCCAGATCTGTGACGCAACACAGCAGCAGCGATCCTCGGCACCTCCTATCTAATTGCAGCTACCGCTGCAAACGTGAAGACTGGAACAGCCGCCCGACCGGCATTCCCTTCCTCGGCACCTCCTATCTAATCTTGCAGCTACCGCTCCAAACGTGAAGACTGTGACAAGTGCCTACCTACATACCATCGGCACTTGGCCCTCTATTGTTTTTTTTATAAGTTATATAGTATAATATTTTTTTTTTTTTTTTTTTTGAGGAAGGAAGTACTTGTGGTGAACACCACAGCTGGCTGATTACCTCCCAGGGCACTAGAGTTAATCACCGTCGCGTCCAAGCCTTCTTCTTAATCCTGTCCTAAGATCTCACCGGAAGGAACAGCTGGTCTAATCACCTTCATGTGTCCTCTGGTCAGGACGTTCAGTTCTAACAGCCAAATTATGAGGATTAGGCGTCAGAGTCAGGTCTTGAGGATCGGGGCCCCCTTTAATAAAACAGCCTCGTGCGGCGCAGAAGTAGTTAGAGTCAACCACTGACACCACACAAGCTCTGTCCACAGTCTCCAAATAAACACCATCACCCTGGGTGTCTATTTATCAAACCATGTAGTCTGACAAGGTCACTACAAATATATATTTTATATATATTATATATATATATACTAAAGATATATATATAGATATAGAGAGAGAGAGAGAAGAGAGAGAGAGAGAGAGAGAGAGCGAGAGAGAAGCAGAGGAGATGAGAGAGAGAGGAGAGGAGAGAGAGAGAGAGAGAGAGAGAGGAGAGAGAGAGAGAGAGATGTAGAACTCGCGTCGTTCTCCATATCAACATTTGTATCATTCCTGCTTAGTAGGTTAGTGTTGGGGGAAGCCACCACCCCGGGAGGCGGGTCACCAAACCGGCTAACACCCGGTTATACCCATCACTGCTGGGTGGACAGGGGCTCGGGTCTTTAAGAAACAGCCACTGTTTCCGCGCTGCTCGGGGATCAAACCCGGACTTCTCGGGTGAACCGAGCGGTGTAAACCACTACAATAGGAGTACCACACTGTGTGTGTGTGTGTGTGTTGTGTGTGGTGTGTGTGTGTGTGTGTGTGTGTGGCGTGTGGGTGTGTGTTTAATGCAAATTACAATATTTATAGCATTATTGTTGTTAGATAATTATGTCAAAAATTAGAAACAGGAATTTTTCTTTATAAATTTCATCATTATTATTATTATTCTTAAAACTCAATTAATTTATTCAATACTTTAAAAAAAAAATCAAATGAAAAATTAAATAAAAACGACTTAAATAAATAAGGAACTATATAAAAAAATAAATAAATAAAGAAAGAAAAATTAACCACGGAAGCAAATAGAGCAAAGAGAAAGAGAGAGAGAGAGAGAAAGAAGGGGGGGGGGGAGAGAGAGAGACTAGAGAGAGAGAGAGAGAGAGAGAGAGAGAGAGAAAGGGGAGGGAGGAAGTTAAGGAGGAGTTAAGAGAGATTGGAGATAACTTAAACCCAGCATATCCTCCCCTCCTTGCTACTACCACACTAACTTCTCTCTTTTCTCTCTCTCTCTCTCTCCTCTCTCTTCTCCTACTCTCTCTCTCTTCTCTCTCTCTCTCTCTCTCTCACACACACACACACAACACACACACACACACCACAAACCACACCACACACACACACACACACACACAACACACACACACACACACACACACACACACACACACACACATACACACCACACGCGCACACTCCGGGAACGGAGTGTGCGGGGAACCGTAGTGAAGGGTTAGCACGCTCGGCCTCACAAACGAGAAAGTCCCAGGGTTCGATCCACGGGTGGAGGGAAATAGAGACGGGCGGTCTGAGACTAAAACCCGAGCCCCTGTCCACCCATGCAGTGAATGGGGGTGGGGTGTTAGCGGGGGTTTGTGACCCGCCTCCCGGGGTGGTGGCCCCCACCCTAACCACTAAGCAGGAAAGATTAAAAAAATGTTGATATGAGACGGGGCCATACGAGCGGGTTGCTCAGGCCCTGTAAAAGACAACTAGAGAATACACACACACACACACACACACACACACACACACACACCATCACACAGGGACACCCCCCCAACCACACCCAACAACCCACCACCACACAATACAAATACACATATTTAAAAAAAAAAAAAAAAAAAATGTTGGATTAAAAAAAACAAAACCGAGAGAAAGCTGATTATGGTCGTTCCACTGTTGAGGGGAGGAGAAGAGGAGGGGAGGAGGAGGAGGAGGAGGATGAGGAGAGGAGGAGGAGGAGGAGGAGGAAAAATAAAGGAAAAATAAATAATAATTGAAGGAAAGCTCTCTCTCTCTCTCTCTCTCTCTCTCTCTCTCTCTCTCTTCTCTCTCTCGTCTCTCTCTCTCTCTATCTCTCTCTCTATCTCTCTCTCTTCTCATTTTTGGCACAAGCAAAGTGTGTGTGTGTGTTGTGATGTGTGTGTGGTGTCTGTGACGTGTGGGTGGTGTGACGTGATGTGTAGTGTGTGTGTGTGTGTGTATTCATCTAGTGTATTCAATTTAGTTGTATTACAGGCCCTCTCAACGCTCGTATGGCCCGTCTCCAGATCACATTTTTTATAATCCTGCTAGTGGTTAGTGGTGGGGGAAAGCCACCACCCGGGAGTCGCGGTCACAAACCCCGGCTAACACCGGTTACCATTCACTGCTGGGGGACAGGGCTCGGTTGTAAGAAGACGTCCGTCTGTATTCGCCCTTCCCCCGCCCCCCCCCCACTCCGCACGGGGTCGAAACCCGGGACTTCTCGGTGTGAGCGAGCGTGCTAACCTTACAACTACAGAGTTGTGTGTGTGTGTGTGGTGTGTATGTGGTTGTGTGTGTGTCGATGGGTGTGTGTGTGACTGTGTGGTGTGTGTGGTGACTGGTTGCGTGGGGTGTGTGTAGTTGTGTGTGGTTGCGTGTGGCGTGGACTGTGTGGTGTGGGTAAACTGTATGGTGGGTGTGTATAATTGTGTGTGTGGGTGGGTGTGTGCTGTGTGTGGTGTGTGTGTGTGGGTGTGTGTGTGTGGTGTGACTGTGTCGTGTGTAACGTATGTGTGTGGTGTTGTGGTAACTGTGGTGTGGTGTGTGTGTATGTGGTGTGTGTGTGTGTGTGGTGATGTGTGTGTGGTGGTGGGGGTTGTGTGTGTGTTGTGGGCAAATGTTTTATATATGTGTGGTGGTGTGTGCGGTGTGTGTGTGTGTGTGTGTGGGTGGGTAAATGTATGTGTGTGTGTGTCGGTGTGAACTGTGTGTGGTGGTGTGGTGTTGTGTGTGTGTGTTGTGGGTGTGTGTGTGGTAAAACTGATGTGTGTGTGTGTGGTGATGTGTTGTGTGTAACGTGGTGTGTGTGTGTGGTGTGTGCGGTGTGTGGTGTGTATGGTGCATGTGTGCTGGGTGTGTTGTGGTGTGTGTGTGCGATGTGTGTGTGTGTTGTAGTGGTGTGTGTTGTGTGTTCAGAGCCATAGGGAAACTCTGTAGTATAGTGGTTAGCACGCCGTTACAACGAGAAGTCCGGGTTCGATCCCCGGGGAGCGAAAGATAGATCGAGGTCTTTCTTAAATCCTAGCCACGTCCACCCAGCAGTGAATGGTACGGTGGCCAGCCGGGGTTGTAACCCCCCCACCCCAGGGTGGTGGCTACGGCAACACTAATATGCAGCAGCGGGTAGATCACTATGGCTCTGAGGCATTTGACCTCTAAACAACACAAACAAACAAGGGAAAACAAGTGTGTTGGTGTGTGTGTATCATGTGTGTGTGGTGTGTGTAACTGTGTTGTGTGTGTGTAACTGTGTGTGTGTGTGGTGTGGTATCGGTGTGGTGTGCTGTTATCTGTGTGTGTGTTGTGTGTGTTGGTGTGTGTGTGTGTCGTTATCTGGTGTGTGTGTGGTGTGTGTGTCTCTGTGTGTGGTGGATCTCGGGGGGCTGCTT
This sequence comes from Chionoecetes opilio, assembly GCA_016584305.1. NCBI lineage: Eukaryota > Metazoa > Arthropoda > Malacostraca > Decapoda > Majidae > Chionoecetes > Chionoecetes opilio. Next base: position 46,749 of record JACEEZ010025798.1, on the reverse strand, counting down.
GTGTGTGTGTGTGCGTGGACTGTGTGTGTGTGTGTGTGTGTTTGTGTGTGGGTGTGTGTGTATCTGTGGGTGGGTTGTGTGTGTATCTGTGTGTGTGTGTGGTGTGTGTGTGTATCTGGGTGTGTTTGTGTGTGTGTGTGTGGGTATTGTGTGTGGTGTGTGTGGTGTGTGTGTGGTGTGTGTGTAGTGTGTGTGTGTGGTGTGGGACGTTTATCTAATTATGATGCTCTATTTCTTTCTTTCTTTTTTCTCTAAGTACCATTATTCATTTCTCTCTCTCTCTTCCTCTGTCTCCTCTCTATCTCCTTCTATTCTCTCCTCTCTTCCCTCTCTCTCTCGCTCTCTATCTCTCTCTCTCTCTCTCCTCTCTTTGCAAACAACATATATATGAACAAATGCGTCAACTAGGGGGGTTGTCCTAGGGGGGTTTTGTCCCAGGGGGGTTTATTTATTCAGGGGTGGTTTTGTCCTTAGGGGGGTTTTGTCCTAGGGGGGGGGGTTGTCTGGGGGGTTGTGGTCCTAGGGGGTTTTGTCCTTTGGTGGGTTTGTCCTAGGGGGGTTTTGTCCTAGGGGGTTTGTGTTTTCCTAGGGGGTTTTGTCCTAGGGTGGTTTTGTCTAGGTGGGTTTTGTGCCTAGGGAGGTTTTGTCTAGGGGGGTTTGTCCTAGGGGGTTTTGTCCTAGGGGGGTTTTGTCACTAGGGGGTTT
>JACEEZ010025798.1:36044-41044 GCA_016584305.1 Chionoecetes opilio | reverse complement strand
CGAAACGGTAAAAAGACCAACGTCACAACGTCATTGGAAGGGTCCATGGCACTGGTTCCTTTAGAGACGCACAATTCGGTCCAGAACCACCTTTCCAAGATCATTGAAAGACTTGAAATGATTTCTTTGTTCAGGGCATGACCCCATTGCTATGCCATCAATGAGGTATGCAGCAGACTGCGATGACGGGCGGGGAAATTCTGACTAGGAAGGACAAAAAAATTTCATCCGTATTTGTTCCAGCTTTTTGGCAAGATCTGCTTTGTTGGTCTCCTCATCGAAAACCATCGTCGTGGAACATTGAAGGCGGAACAGCTGCCAATTCGTAGGAGAGGAAATTGCGCATATTTCCCCATCACGGTTCTTTTACAGTGCAAAACAGTCTTCTGAAGAGTACTCCGTATCGATCATTATCTTCCCTTCCTTTTCACTGGAAAGACACTTCCTCTAGCAGAGAAAACGTTTTTGACTACTGTCTGGGGGTTGGATCCAGAAATCCTCTTCTTTTCGTCCCAAGCCTTTCTTTCGTGAACTGATTGAACATTTCCCGACCCTTTTGTGGCACTCCCTTCATGACCCTCTTCGACTTCTGCTGATGCCACATGACCACTAGTATATTAACTAGGGGAGGTTGCCACACCTTTTTTTTCCCGTCAAATGGATCTTGGCATGTTCCTTGATGTATTCCTTGATGACCCTTTTTCATCATTCTGGTCCTTGGTCACTCGAGCTGTCCAAGTTCTTCATGTGTATTCTTGGACTTGGTAGGTGTACACATTTCTTTGAATCGTTCTGGGGTATTCCCCCGGTTATGTGGGGGGTCAGCAGCCAGCGAACTAAGGCTCCTTTCCTCAGTGTGTAACCGATGACACCACCTTGGCTTTTAGCAAGCGATTGATACTCTGTTCAAGACCTGATCCGTAGGAAACGCAGTTGAAAGTCCTTTTGAGCGTTTCCAACGAAACCACCTTCCGACATGTGCTGAAACATTCGTGGAGCTGACACCTCCAAGTGAAGCAATTTCCGCACATTAGACTGGGGGGTTTTCGTGCATAGTTGCTGCGGCCTGCCAGGAAGAAGTACGGTATGACTTCAAGGACGGCGGTAAGGGGGCATTTCAAAAACAGCCTCACCGGGGCTTTTACCCGAAGTAACTTCAAGAGGGTGTCACCAGCATCCAGAAAAGCTAATCCAGTAAACGGAATGTTGCTGATTGTTCTCTTCCTGTGTCTTTGAACTTCTTTTATTGTAATGAGAAGAGAGGATGACAAGCGCATTTCAATCTTCTCACACACAGCAGTGCAGGCCTCCGGGGGTTGTATGTTGAAGGTATTCTCTAGATCTGCAATAAGTTTCTGGTCTCATCATCCAACTAGGGGCTAAACTTGTTTTTCATTGCAAAGGTTTCGGCAGCTGATAGAAACAAGTGAAACAGTGCTTCGTGTACCAGTCTGATTCCTCTTAGACCTCTGGCATACTGCTTCCCTTGCAACATCAAACTCACAGAAGATAGCATACACTTCAGGTACTGTCAGCATGTTGTGGAGACCACCATCACTAAACAGCTTCCCTATACTGCAGAGGTTCTCAAACTTCACTGGACGGCGGCGCACTAAATTATATCTTGGACTTCGGCGGCGCAGCAGCATATATATGTTAATTATGTATATATATATATTATATATATATTATAATATATATATATATATATATATATTATATATATTATAATTTTAATATATATATAATTATATATATATATTATATATATATAAAATTTTAAATATATATTATATTATATATATCTTATATTATATATAATATATATATTACGTATACAGGGGACATAAGGAAATAATGTATAAATAAACTACTATGTTATAACAATAACATACCTGATCAGTGGAACACGTGTGTCTGCCTGGAGTTGCATATCCGCTCTATGTTAGGAGGGACAGTTGACAGACACACTCTCATTACCTCTTCAACAGCCAGCAATTTATTCCTTTTCTTAGTTTTTATATTTGTGAGGGCTGAGAATCCCAGTTCACACAGATATGAGGTTGAAAATTGCAAGAGTATTTCTGGCCCTTTTGGATATAGTGGGTGTTCCCGTTTTCCATTCGAATCCAGAAGCTTTCTAATGTCATATCCAGATATTGCAGTTTTAGTGTGCGGTCATTACGGATGTTGATTAGTTCCACTTCTTCAAGGATGCTAAGTTGTGGCTTGCTCAAGGGATCGTGAACGAATGGATTTCTCAGCCAGTCATAACTTTCAACATATTTGGGAAATATTTTTCTATGTTCCTTCCTAGGCTTTCAAGGTGCTGCTTAATAAGTGGAACAATGTCTGTATATTTAGCTTCAGCAGTCTTTTGAAACATGTCAATCCTGCCTTCACGCACCCTTTCATTCCAGAGCCTAATTTTTTCTACCAAGGCTTTCATATTGTCAGAAGATGTTACCATATTTTCATTTCTTCCTTGCATACTTGCATTAACCTTGTTCAGATGTTCAAATATGTCTGCCAAGTAGCATAATTTTGCACTCCAAATTTCACCAGCAAGTAATTCGCAGAATTCAGTTTTCTTCTCATGGGTAAAAAAAAGGAGCATTTCCTCTCTCAGTTCATGCACCCGGGATAACACTTTGACTCTTGATAACCACCGGACTTCTGTGTGGAGGAGAAGACCTTCGTGAGGAGATCCCCATTTCTTCACAAAGCATGGAAAATAGTTTTGACTGCTTTGGTCTGCTTTTAAGAAAGTTTACCATTTTCACAACATCATCCAGAACAAATTTTAATTCTTGTCCGAGTGTTTTAGCAACAAGAGCTTCACGGTGCAAGAAACAATGGTAGTAATCAAATCTGGGTTCCCCCTTCTTGACTAAGGACACAAAACCTTTAACCGATCCCCCCATGGAGGGAAACACCCAATCTGTGCAAATTCCTACACATAATTCCATGACAAGTCCTTTTCTTTTCAAGTATTCTGTCTTGAAAGAAAATATCTCCTGTCCTGTGGTTTGCACCAGTTCTTTGCAGCATAAGAAATGTTCTGTTATTTTATTATCAGCAAACATAACGGATGAACACTAGTAAAATGAGGGTTTTTCCCCCAATGTTTTGATTCATCCGCTTGTAAAGCAAACATTTTACCTTTCACGAGTTCACACACCCCTTTTTTTAATAGAGACGACATGTCCTTGATTCGTCTACCAATCGTGTCGTCTGAGAGGGGAATTTTTTTCACTTCCTTTTTCAGCCTCATCCCATACAAAGTTTTTCACCAACCCCCACAGCAAGCTGGAAGGGAGTATGACTCTGCATTGAATGGGGTTTAATTTGTTTTGCTGTATGCTCTGCCACTAAATAGCTTGCTTTCTGTGCCTTTTCTGCCACCTTCACCTTTTTCTCAAACCCAAGCCTTTGTTGTTTGTTATCTTTCAAGAGTCTTTTAAAGTAATCTATAGGCTTCTGAGAGAGGTGACTATGTTTTGTTGCTAACTGTCTTTTCATTTTCATAGGAGTCATAGATTCATTTGATAGCTCAATGCCGCAAACAACACATTTTGGCTTTGGACCATTTTCATCATCACAGCAAGTGACCCCAAGTCCAAATGACTGGGCGTTTTTACAGGCGAAATGACTTACGGCGGTTACTTTTGCTGGCACGTGTCGTCGTTTTGACCACGCTCAGACCTGGATGACAAAACTCAATTTCATCTGTCACTTGTCTTTGCCCGCTCGGACCTACACGACTACGGTCACTTTCAACTGTCACTTCACTTTGCCAGCACGGACCTGTAAGACTATGCTCATTTTCAACTGTCACTTCACTTTCTTCACTTTCCACACTAGGGTCTGGACGAGAGGACTCACTTTCAACAGTTATTACTGTTACTTCGCCTTCGGTGCCTTCGACACATTTTACGTTTTGATTCACGATCAACTGCGACTTCACCCCCTATTGCCTTCAGTACACTTTCGCTTTTTAATGAGGTACTTATCCATTTTTTAAGCTTGGACCTCATTAACACCACAACAGCGATACTTACTGAGGCTAAAGCTACACTGACCACGGGAGGTGCCTACCCAACGCTCTGCTTTTCGTGTGTTGCCAAATTATACATGTTATTTATCGATCGGGGTTCACGTAAATCACGTCAAACAGTCAAACTTGCAAAAGCTACTGATATACGTAAGCATCAGTTTTTTATTCATCATCCTTTTTCCTATTTATATGTCGCTAAAAACAATTCACATGAACGCGTGATAAAACTAGTAAGTTGGTAACTCAGTAAACACCAGCAGGCTGCGGCTAGACTGGTACAGTTTCTGTACAGTACTCGTTCAACACGTATTGTGGTGGGAAACGGGAAGTATTTTTTAAAGCATGAATAACTTATTTATTTATTCTCTATTTCTTACTTTATCCATCTACCCAAAGTACTTATAATATTATTAAAAGGACCTTGCATCTACCTGCCTAGTTATATATTAACTCATTCATTTACGATTTTCCATCTTCAATATAAAAAACAAAAACTGCGACCTCATAGCGCAAAATACCCATATCTATGAAAAATTACGCGGCGCACCTAGGGGATTCCCACGGCGCACAGTTTGAGAATCACTGCTATACTGGCTATGAAAGCCATAGTGAGATGCATCCCACCAAGCCTCATCGTCACTCGACCAGCCAAGGGATCAGGCTCAGTCCAGAGAATCTGTTCAGCCTTGCTATATATTTCCAGGTCAGTAGTGACCAGAACATGTTCTTGTCCCACTGCATTTGCAATTTCAACCAATTTCAGCAAAGTCGTGTAGATCGTAGAGAAGTCAGAGGGTGGCGCATTAATGAATGGGAGATACCATATTCGAGTCAGTGGAATTTCTCTCTTGCTAACTAGAGAATTGAATCCACCCCAAGCCGGAATACGTGAGGTTTCAGGGGGACCTTCAACGGCCATGTTCCAATTCCCCAAGTCTTTAGT
>JACEEZ010025798.1:22500-27500 GCA_016584305.1 Chionoecetes opilio | reverse complement strand
CCCGAGAACCTCGTATGCCCTCTCCATATCAATTTTTATCTTCCTGCTTATGGTTTGTGTTGGGGACCACCCCCGGGAGGCGGGTCACCAACCCGGCTAACACCCGGTACCCTTTCCCGCTGGTGCAGGGGCTCGGGTTTTAAGGAAACAGCTCACATGTTCCCGTCCGCCTGGGGACGAACCGGACTTCTCGTTGTGACCGAGCGTGTTTCGGTAGTGTTGTGTGTGTGTTTGTGTTGTGGTGTTGTGTGTGTTTGTGTGTGTGGTGTGTGTGTGTGTGTGTGTGTGTGTTTTTTGTGTTCGTGTGTCATTTTTGGGGGTGGCCGGGGTTGTTGGGGGTTNACTGCCATAAAAATAATGAAAGGCTTGAAGATGTCAAATCAACCCTTACCTCAAGTGAGTAACGGGTTTCCATTGTCCGACTGGTGGTATTTTGACAGGTGTACCAACACAAGCGAGCCCAAAGCGGCATCAGTATTTTGACTTTTTTTATACATATCTAATACATTTAAATTTTAAGTGAAATTGATCATTTCTGACATTAAAATAATAGCTAAGTTAGTGTTTCGCCACTTGTCTGAGGCGTTGGGTTTGCAGAAAAATTGGCCTGAGTGATGCGTGCGAGTTACATTTTGAACGGCCCGCCAGTACTGCTGGTACATGGCTGACCTCCACCTCCCGCCGCCGCTGGGCTTCCTCAAAAGTTCACCCACCTATATAAGGCCTCCTGGACCAGATTTTACCTTTAATGATGACACTTGTGCTTCACAAGGTATGCATGTTACTCTCGGTTGTGTTGAAAACTCACCTGTAATGGTTTGGGAGAAATACGATGGAATAAAGTGGAGGGGGGAAATGAAGGTGGGATGTGCATGTTGTCGCGAATCAGCTGACTCAAACCTCCACCCCTGAGCTCGACGCGTTGCGTCGTATGTTGATTCTTGTATACCGATTCGCGATGCAACGGGTGGAGAAAAGTTCTTGAATATAGCCCTAGAACAGAAGCTCTAGTAGTATCGACATTGGCCGAAAGAATCAAACACAAATGCAGCAGCAAACTTCATTAAAAAAACACCTATCAGAGCTGACTACATTCCCACTTTCATACAGCTCATGTACGCCACCACCAGGGACAAGGTGGGCATTGTAAATGGATTATCAAAGCAGCAACCATTCTGAATTATCTTTAGTCAACTGGGACGATGTGGGAGTGGGTCCCTCAGGCCCCCAGGAGACCTGCCTCAGGCCCCAAGGCAAGCCTTCCATGGGAAGGCCTCTCCTCGCCCCCGACGCACTGAAAGCTGATGCTGTCTGTCAGGTAGTGAGGTCCATAATTCCACCCAGGCTACCCTTACCCCTGGCAACTAAGGATTGCCACGCCGGGGATATGTATTACTTACCGACTGTGCGATAAATATAACACATTCTTGAACATAATAGTATAAAACTAGTTCAAAAATAGGGTGGTATATGATTGGAATGGACTCAGTCGTCAGGTAGTTAGTGGGGGGGTCAATAAGGAACTTAAAAAGGAGTCTAGACAATTTCATGGGATGGGGAATGAAAGGTGGATATAGGTAATGTTTAAAGTAACAGGAACTACCACGTGTAGTTGTAGTTCCTTATTTTTCTTATGCCTTATATATATATTATATATATTATATTATATATATATATATATATATAATATATTATATATATAATAAAAATTATATATAATATATATTAAATCCGGCAAGAAAAAATCTTAAGTCTCTGGTTCAATGTCCGGGCGTAGCGAAGAGAGAAGTGTTTTTATGTTATTCACCCATGGCCCTTGCCCAAACGCGAGCTGGCTCGCGATCGGCCAGTTTCATCCCTTGCCCAGTGCGAGCTTGGAGCTCATTTTTACTGATCTTTGGGCAATGCGGGGACCTCACACACCACACATTCACATCCCCTTGCTCAAGGAGACAGTAACCCCCCGTATGTGTCAGTGTAAAATCCCCGGGACCGCAAGGATTCCAGCAGGAGACCGGCACTTATCAACCTGACCATCCCGCGTGTTGTGTGTGTTTCTGTGTGGGGTGTGTGTGTGTGTGTGTGTGTGTGTTGTGTGTTTATGTGTGTGTGTGGTGTGTGTGTGTGTTGTGTGGTGTGTTTTTTGTGTGTGTGTGTGTTTGTGTTGTGTGTTTGTGTGTTGTGTTGTGTGGTGCGGGGTTTTGTGTTTATGTGTGTGGTTGTGTGTGTGTGTGTGTGTGTGTATGTGGGGTGTTGTGTGTGTGTGTGTGTGTGTGTGTGTGTGTGTTGTGTGGGGGTTGTGTTGTGTGGGGTTGGTGTGTGTGACAGAGGTACTGCATCTAAAATTCCCACTTTAGACCTCACCCTATTCCTCAATCATCACCTGGCCAGCTTCCTCAAATGACCTCTTCACCCTGCCCTATCCATTAACACCAAACCTCACTTGCTTATAAATCTCTCCTACACTTTTTCGTCAAGAATTACCTTTCCAACACACATGTCCTTACTGTGTTACCCACCCGATAGGGTTAAATTATCTTCACGCAACCGACAACGACCAATGTAATACGTAGATGTGTCATTCCCCAAAATGGACTTATCCACGCGAATCGTACTCGCGATCGCTAGTTTCACCCCCCCCCGGAGCTATTTTGGGGAGCTCATTATGACGATTTTGGTTTGAAAGGTTTGAAAAGGTTTATTATACTCCAGCGACCCCGAGACGGGGGATACAGAGTAATCACTAAAAAAAGAAATGAGAACCACTTAAACCTAAATATGATACAAAAATGTATCATATATCTATTCCTACTAAGTTATATTTTCAAAAAATTCAAAAAACAACAAACAAACTTGTCTAATTGTAAAATAGTACGCTATTTGTAGTGTCAAAACAACTGTTTTCATTTTCAGAACATTTGGGTTATCATGTAATATTTCTTGAGGTAAAAATCTCCTCTTCTCCTGAAGTGCTTACAAACCCAAGTAAATAATGAAATTCATCACCAATCTCATTTGCAGTAAAATATTTAACACATAACCTTTCATCTATACTAACATTATTGTACCTTCCAACTACAATTGGTAATTTGCTGTTTCCAAAATTTAAATTTACAAAAATATTAATAGCATACTGTTTAGTGCAAATTTCAATAAGTAGTTCTTGAGTTCTGTACACGTAGTTCATTAGTCCTGTATTAACAACGCCAGATGTTCTTTCCCCTTCTCAGACCATGGGTAAAGTTTGAACCCACCACCACATCCCCCCCATCCCTTTTCTCGAGGAGACAGCAACAGCCCAAGTTTTGTCCCTGAAAAATTTCCCCGAAAACGAGGGAGTGGCTTCACCTTTGTAACTTAGTGTTGGCCGAACCACCACCCCAGGAGGGGGTCAACAAAACCCCGACTAACACCGTGGCCACCGAGAAAACAAAGCCTGATACATCGCCCGTGACGTCACACCATCTAGATCCCCACCCGCTCTGCTCCCCCCTACAAAGTTTCCTACCTAATATAATGTTTATCAGTATAAAAATATACTGTTATCTTCGGAAATGTTTTGTTCTATAATATTATCAAATAAAAAAAACCGTAAAACACACACAAAAATGCATTATGAACTTTCAAAAATATGCATTAACTTTAACTCTTCGCCATTTAATATTTTGCTCGCAAACATTTTACATGGAGAATATCAATAGAAGCGGAATTTAATTAGCTTTCCATTGATGTATTTCGTTTAGTGATAAATGAATTAGCGGCATGCATAAATTAGCGTTAACTAAATATAAAAAATCATGATATCGGGTAATTTCTTACCTAATATATGTTTATCAGTATAAAATATATACTGTTTTCTTCGGAAATGTTTGTTCTACAATATTATCAAATAAAAAACCGTAAAACACACTAAAGAAATGCCATTATGAGACTTTCAAGAAATATGCATGAACTTAAACTTTTCGCCATTTAATATTTTGTGAAAATACTTTTTACATGGAGAATATCAATAGAAGCGGAATTTAATTAACTTTCCATTGATATATTTTCTTTTCTGATAAATGAATTAAAACCATGCATAAATTAGCGTTAACTGAATAAATAACATCATCAATCGGGAAAAATTACCCGTTTTCATATTAAAAACTATTATTATTTCTTTTTTTATAAAAAACGGAAAAACTACACACCAAAAAAACACACACACACACACACACACACACACACACACACCACACACACACACACACACACGCGCAGAGGGTACCTGACCTGACCTCACTACTCTCTACCTGGAATGTCCTGACGGGACCCCACCCACCTTCCTCTTGTCCCGTCCACACTAGGAAACTTTATTTGGAAACATTGTTTCCAAACTGTTAGCAAACATTTTAATTGGACGTTAAGGTTTATTTATTTCCCATCCAGAATGGGAAACGTCGAGAATTTGTTTTGTGTGTGTGTGTGCGTGCGTGTAGGTGTGTGTGTGTGTGTAGGTGTAAGTGTGTGTGTGTGTGTGTGTGTGTTTAGGTGTAGGTGTGTGTGTGTGTGTGGTGTGTGTGTTGCGTGTGCGTATGCGCGTGTGTGCGCGCAGGTGTGTGTGTGCTGCGGGTGCTTGCATGTGTGTGTGCGTGCAGAGGAAGCTACACGAAGCCGTGAGACCTACACGTGGTACACGTGGAGACTCCACAAAATTCTCGAACACACAGGCCACGGATCCTCTCCTTCCATTTCCTTTTCGTATTTTCCAATAGATTATCGTTCATATTCTCTTGACTCCCCACCCCCTTCCTTCCCAATCAAAGCCTGGACCATGCATTCCTCCTCCTTCCCCTGGGATGGTGTGAATCCCACGGGGGGGCCATCTCTCCCTCCCTCGCCATCTCTCTCTCTCTCTCTCTCTCTCTCTCTCTCTCTCTCTCTCTCTCTCTCTCTCTCTCTCTCTCTCTCTCTCTCTCTCTCTCTCTCTCTCTCTCTCTCTCTCTCTCTCTCTCTTCTCT
>JACEEZ010025798.1:12500-17500 GCA_016584305.1 Chionoecetes opilio | reverse complement strand
TCACCCTTCCTTCCATCCTCTCTCCCCTTTCCTTCCTTCCCTCTTTCCTTCCTTCCTACTCCCTTCCTTTTTTCCTTCCTACCTTCCTTCCTTCCTTCTTCCTTACCTTCTCCTTCCTTCTTCCTTCCTTCCTTCCATTCCTTCCTTCCTTCCTTTCCTTCCTTCTTCAACAAATTTGTCTCTCCCTCCTCGATAAAACCAATATTTCCCACACACAACACACACACAACACACACACACACAACACACACACACCACACACCAACACCACACACAACACAACACAGGAGGGAGCTGTTAAACTGTCATTAGTGTAATTGCGAGACTTAAACTATATTACTACTGACTCAGGGGACTATGAAGCCGAAGGTGTGAAACAGGTATGGGAAGAGGAGACTGAGCGAACATTTGTAGACAAGGAAAAGATTTAAGAAATTGATGGGCTTGCCTCACCCCAAGTGTTCGCGAATTATGTGGAGTGACTGTACCTATCAACTATTATCTAGATACCAGACAATCTCACTATACAGCACCACGACACAACCCTTCAACCCACCACACATGTAAAAAACCTTGGACTACACATGGACAGGTACATGACTTTTAAAAAACATGTATGTGAAATGATAAAAAAGTAACCGGATCTCTAATGTATGTAAATAGAATAAAAGAATATTTCGACAAGGCTACTCGCACAGCAATTATACAATCACTTGTACTGAGCATTATTAATTATTGCAATGTAATATGGGGCACAGCAAACACAACTCTCCTAAACAATGTTTAAAAACTACAGAATTTTGCAGCAAAAGTAGTAGATGGTAAAGCCAGGAAGTACGATCACGTGACTCCAATTTTGAAAGAACTACAATGGCTGAATGTTAAAGACCAAATAACTCACGACACAGGGGTCACTATGTTCAAGTATATGACCCATCTATATCCTAATCTGACTTTTCCAACTGTAGGGGACGTTACTGGTAGCACCACCAGACAGCGAGATCACCTGTACGTCCCTAAGACCAACACAGACATGGGGGCCAGATCTCTCTCTGCAAGGGGCCCCAAGTTATGGAACAGCCTCCCGTCGCTAGTTAAAGATGCTAACAGCCTACAGTCTTTCAAAACTAAACTCAAACTTGTACTTCGGAATGGAAATGAATTTTAGTATAGAACTTTTTATTTTAATGTATATAGTATATTCTTAGGTAAAACTATATGTACCTTTTATAATGATTTTACTTATCTATTTGTTTTCTTTTAATAATGCTTTTATTCCTTTACTTTTTATTAGCATATTCTGTATATATATTTTAATATCGATTATTTTTCTATTTTACAATTATATAATTTTATATTTTTAATTTTTTAATGCAAAACTGTGTCATTTAATTTATGTAGCTATTATCTTGAAAATAATTGTATGTAACGAATAACCACTGCCGGTGGAAATAAACTTTAATATCATTATTAATATTATTATTACTCTCTCTCTCTCTCTCTCTCTCTCTCTCTCTCTCTCTCCCTCCCTCCTTTTTTTTTTTTTTTTTTTCTTTAACATACATATAACTAAAGCCCAAAGGTGCACTGTCGTGTGCTACCTATCTTAAGGGCATTTACACATAAATTTAAAGACCTAAAACTAAAACTAACATTATATACATATATGCATCATTAAAGTGTTTGTTGAGGCACTGTTGCTGTCACTATAGTCTATTCACTTAAGCTGGATTCCTGGGAGCGGCTCGATGCCTAGGCGAGTATGTAACGACGTCGCTGATTGGCTGATAGCCTCGGGCAGGGTGGCGATGGTGGTGGTACTTGCCTCGCCGCAACCCAAAACCCTTGCGTTGCCTCAGAAAAATATTCATATTTCTTGGCTTTACTCATCTCTTACACAAGATAGGCCTATTTTGTTTGCATCAGTAAATCAGGCAGTGATTGTTCAACAACAACACGCCATTCATAGCTCAATAGGGTAAAAAATAAAGTCATGACTGACTATCACAAGAGTAGGCGGACTTTTAGGTTTTCAGTGCATTGAAATGTTGTACTCCTACCCGATAAACCAAGCTACCAGATAATAGTTATGAAAGCTGATTTACCATTGTGTTCATAATACATTGCTGCATATCATGAGCATAAAAAAATACAGTAAGACGACACTAATATTAAGATAATTAAAGGAAAGTAAAAGAGTGTATAAACATTATTTCTTGCTTATTTTGCTTCACTCGCTCTAACTCCATAAGTTTTGGTCACATTCAATTTTCAAGAACTGTTTCAAATCCTTATACTTTTCTGCTTCCTGTGGTATGTAGCACGTACCAATAAGGAAAAGAGTAGGTGGTCAAAATGGCTAAGAATGTTAAAACTACTACTGCAACTGGCACAGTGACGGGTGAGCATTGCTCCCTATATAGGAGAGACTGTTTTCGGGAGAGCTATCAGAGGCTCCACCCGTCACGGCACCAGTTTGAAACAGTTTAACTTTCTTAGCCATTTTGACTACCTACTCTTTTCCTTATTGGTACGTGCTACATACCACAGGAAGCGGAAAAGTATAAGGATTTTGAACAGTTCTTGAAAATTGAATGTGACCAAAACATATGGAGTTGAGCGAGTTGAAGCAAAATAAGCAAGAAATAATGTTTATACACTCTTTTACTTTCCTTTAATTATCTTAATATTAGTGAAGTCTTACTGTAATTTTTTTATGCTCATGATATGCAGCAATGTATTATGAACACGATGGTAGGCTCAGCTTTCATAACTATTATCTAGTAGCTTGGTTATATCGGGTAGGAGTACAACATTTCAATGCACTGAAAACCTAAAAGTCCGCCTACTCTTGTGATAGTCAGTCATGACTTTATTTTTTACCCTATTGAGTTATGAATGGCGTGTTGTTGTTGAACAATCACTGCCTGATTTACTGATGCAAACAAAATAGGCCTATTTTGTGTAGGAGATGAGTAAAGCCAAGAAATATGAATATTTTTCTGAGGCAACGCAAGGGTTTTGGGTTGCTGCGAGGCAAGTATCACCACCATCGCCACCCAGCCCGAGTCTATCAGCCAATCAGCGACGTCCTTACAAACTCGGCTAGGCAGCGAGCAGCTCCCAGCCCAGGAATCCAGGCTTAAGTGAATAGACTATAGTGTCACAGTATCACTAGCCTCAGCGGGGTGGGCTTCAACACTCTACACCGATTGGCCGCCAACTTTACACTTTGTGTGTTCATCTCCTGGATGTGAGGGACAGCGGCCGTGAAAATGTTCCACATCCTGGAGACGCGGCCCACAAAGGTGCGTTGGTGCTGGCTGGCACAGGAACGCGGCACCTCCACTGCATCACCACTGGTAAGCACCGTTCTCGTGCTTCGCGTGGTGACTCTCGGAGGCTGTCGTAACCCAGCCAGGTGTGGCACTCCCTGCACCTGTGCCTTGTGGAATACCACAAGAGCCGCGACATCCCTGCGGTGTTCCAGTGAGTCGAGAGGACTCACCGGCTCGAACTGGGCTGGTGGGTCTGGGGGGTCTGGGGGGTCTGCAGCATCCACCAGTCGCAGGGCTCGACGCTGGATACTGTCCAGCCCCCGAGTGTGCGAGGCTGCACACGACATCCAGGAGAGGGCGGCGTACTCTAAGTAAGGCCGTATCTGGGCCTTGTAGAGCAAGAGCTTCCCTCCCCTGTCGAGGAAGCTGGCTACCCTTCGCAGGGCAGAGACCCTGTGAGAGGCCTTTTTTGCAATGTGTTTGATGTGGCCGTCAAACCTTAGCTCTCGGTCCACCTCTACTCCCAGAACCTTGACGGCTTCCTGGAGTGGGAGAGGAACGCCACCAAACCGCAGCCTCCCTTCCACTGCTGGCCCGGCAGCGGGGGACCGAGAAACCACCATTGCCTGTGTCTTCTCCGGAGCAAAGTTCACCTGCCAACGTGTACCCCACTCCTGTATAACACTCAGCTGCTGATTGACCTCATCAGCAGCACGCCCACTGTCATGTCGCGGGTAGGAGCAGGAGAGAGTACAGTCATCAGCGTAAGCCGAGACTGCTGGCAGCTGCTGGAGAAGATCGTCCACGTAGATGTTCCACAGGACTGGCCCCAGCACAGAGCCCTGTGGGACTGATGCTTCCACTGGCAGGGACTCAGAGGCCTGCCCGTTAACGACGACCTGGAGGGTTCTTCCCTGCAGGTAGTTCCTCAGGAGCAGCAGGAGGTCACCCTGGATGCCTTTTGCTCGGAGTTTTTCGAGAAGGCCTCCGTGCCACACCCTGTCAAAGGCACCTGCTATGTCAAGGGCCACCACGACAGTGTCCTGGCCGTCATCCAGGGCGTCCTGCCAGTTTCGGGTTAGGAGCATCAGCAGGTCAGAGGTGGACCGTCCAGGTCTGAACCCAAACTGTTGGTCCGAGAGGAGGTAGTTGTCGCTGAGGTGACGACAGATTACCTCTGCCACGATCCTCTCGAATACTGTCCCCACCACAGACAGCAAGGAGATGGGCCTGTAGTTTTTGGGGTCAGATCTGGAACTCCTTTTGTGAACAGGAACCACTCGAGCCTCCTTCCACGCTGAAGGCCAGATGTTTTCCTGCAGGCAGGCAGTGAAGACTGTGGTGAGAGGGACAGACAGCTCCCGGGGGCACTGTTTTAACAAATGCGGGCTGACGTCATCAGGGCCGGTGGCTTTTTTGGTGTCGAGCCCCTTCGCAGGATTTGCTCGACCTGCGCCTGCGTCACCTCCACCTTGTGGACTGTCTCTTCACACTGCTGCTCCGGACGAGGCGGGGGCTGCCAGGGGGCCTCCACCTTCATCTTTGCAGAGAAGGGATTAGCCAGCAGCTGAGCCTTCTCCTTGCTGCTGACAGCCACTGTTCCGTCCTGCTTGGTGAGGGGAGGAATTGAATCTTGGCGGCTGATTCCCTGTTTTTCCGTAACCAGGGACCACCAAGTCTTGTTTCCCACGCTGAGCCTCGTAGTTGGCGGCGCAAGTCCTC
>JACEEZ010025798.1:0-7500 GCA_016584305.1 Chionoecetes opilio | reverse complement strand
AAAAAATTCGTAAGACTTTTCATAAAGTTAAATTTTAAAGAATGAAAAATAACATTGGCTTATGGTTTTTAGACCATTTTCCAAAAAAGAAAAAACCCCACTTTAAAAATTCCCAGAATACAGGGTAAATTTAAAATCATGGGGGGAAACCGATATAAAAGTAATGTTTATGAAATTTATGGAAGGGAATGACACTACGTTTCTGCGTGTGTGACCGAAATTTTTTTTTGACGGTATTCATTTGTAGCGTTTTGTGTCATCATTAATTTACGGTGTGTCCTGTTTTTTTTTTTGGGCATGGAAATTCTAACCTGATCAAATCCTCAAAGTACTCTTTAAAAACCTGGTCAATTTTAAACTGTCTTTGATGGTTTTTATAAATATGTTTGTTGGTTTTTTGTGTCCATGTCAATGGCAAGACCCTTAAGGGGCCTTCAAATGAGAATCTAACTTTGACGTTTTGTTGTACCTGAAAGTATACTACTCCCTTTTGCAATTGGCCTTTTTTGCTGTGTAGGGGGGGTTGATAAATTAAAACATGCCTCCGGACAATTTAGGTCTGGCCGCTTGTAAAATTTTTTGAAAACCCTCTACTCTTTTCTGTTAAGTAATCATCAAAAATTTTAAAATTTCTTGTACTTGCCTAGAAGAGGGGTAAGGTAGTCTTTTTCTTGCCCAAAAAACAACGAAATGTGGGTTTTACATGTGGATTGTTTTTGGAAGGTTTAGTGGGGCCCGATACTTGGGGGCCCCATTTATCCCATTTGGGGAATATATGGTTGAGGGTAATACTTCAGGGTTGTATAATTTTCCCATTTTGTCTTTCTTTTCCCTGGGCCTTTGGGGGCTAAGGGGGGGATAGCTAGTTTTGGACATTTGTTTATGTTGAAAAAATTTGCAAATTTCAGTGAGAATTTGATTGTTAAACTCGGTCCATTCCGAAAAGCAAAGTGGAGGGGGTATTGAATTTTAAAAAAAACTTCTCCTTAAATGGGTTTAGCAAAAATGTTTTAAACCGTTTTTTCCTTTAGGGGAAACCAAAAAATGGAAAAAATTTGAAAAATGATCAATGGTACAACAAGTATGAGAACCCAGATTTTGTTAGTGGGAGTTTTTTGGGAAGTCAATTTGGGTATTTTCTTTCCCAAAGGGCCTTTTGGTGGTTTGGAAAGGTAGCATAGGGGGGAAAGGTTTTCCCCAACTGAACCCTTTTTTTCAGGCATGAGACATTTATCTATATGGGGGAAAAAAAATTTTTCGGCGGCCTGAATGGCTAAAAGTATTCCAAACGTGCTTGGGTTTTTAAAACATCTTCTTTCCCTGGGTGAAACTGGGAAGGGGTAGAATCATGTAAAAGGGGAAAAAAAATCCGGGTATTTTAAATGTAGAAGGGGGACTTTTCCCGCTGGGGAACCCCGGCGTTTTGGTTTCCCGTCCTTTTCGTGAGAAAAATATCTCGCACCAAAAAATTTTTATTGTAACCCCAAAATCGTTAAATGGGACAGTTTAAATTTTTTCAATTTTGGGTTTATCACCGACTCCAAAAAGAAAAGAGGGGGACAGAAGGAATCATTTCGTTTTTCCCCCTCCAAAGTTGGGGAAAAAGGCCCCATCGGTTTTTATGTTTTGGTGGTTTAGGGGTTTTCGGGGTTAAAAGGGAATTTTTTCATGATAATGAATCAGCAAAAAGAAATTGCTTTTTCCTGGCAGATACCCAATTTTGGGGGGAATTTTAAATATCGTCAGGCGCCAAAAGTGCAATTTTCCCGACAGTTTTTCCCTTTTAATTTAAAAATTCTACTACAGGTGCCTGGTTTTTGTTTTAAAAAAAAGTTTTACCCATTTAAAATTAAAGATTTGAAATGCTTCAAAAAACCATACGACCCCCGGGCCCCCCCCCGGCTTCCTTTTGGGGGGTTGAATAGTTTTCGCTCCGGATTAAGGGGTTTGGGTGGGATAAACTAAGCATCCATTTTCCTCGATCATCCTTTTGGGGTCGGGACAGCACCAAGGGTTTCAAACTGACATTTAGTGAGAGTTTTAAACTGAAGTGTATAATTGGGTAAAGGGAAAGACTGGGGCACACACAACCCTGCCTTTAATCTAGAAAAAGGGTTGCTCTTGTGGAGCTTCCCCATGAAATTTCATCTTCTTTAAGAATGTGATAGGGACTTTTTATTCGGAAAATTTCCCTGATAAAAATTTTCTGTAAAAAACCAACTGAGGCCAAAAAAAAACTGAGGGGTTTTACATTCTTAGGGGTTGGAAAATTTACATTTCATTTCCTTAGACGGTAGTGGGTTTTAAAAACCTGGGGGCATCCAAAATAAAGACCCAAGAAAAAAATTTTTTTCTTAAAAGGGAAAAACATTTTGTTAGTTTTTAAAATTCAAATAGCATCTTTAAGTTTTTAGAAAGACTCTGTTTTTTGTTTTTAGGGGAGAGTTTGGCGGGGGGACAAATAATTTTTTCGTCCAAAAATGCAAAAAACCGGGGGCTCCTAGTAAAAATTTCCCAGGAAAAAAAGGTTTATTAGATACTAAAAGCTAAAAGGGGGCACCTTTCTATTTCCCAAATGTTGCTTTTAAAGCGTAATGGGGGGGGGCCTGCAAAGGGTACGGAACGCTGTTAGTCCAAAATACCCTCATTTTAAAGGGGGCCTGCAGATCCACTACAAAGGGCCCTGTAAAAGGGAAAAAACTTTTTTATCAGGGACCTGTGGGACATCAAATATTTCCCGGGGAATAAGGGGAGAGGGGGTACTGGTTACTTTACAAACATCATTTAGGCGGGGCCCAAGGCTTTTGGGGCCGGGGCCAACGGGTGTTTTCTTTTGGGTCAAAAAAAATGGAAAATTCCAAGGGCTGGGGGATGGCAAACACATCCTCTTTAACATTTTTTTTCACTATGGCCATCAAGGGATAGACCTTTTTGGGGGGGAACCCCCTATATGCTGGGGAAATTTTAGTTTGGTTGTGTATCAGGGAGGGGAAAGGGGAAAGAGTAAAAAGGTTTTTCTTACCAAAGAATCCCCCTATGGGAATTTTGTCATGATTTGGGGAGGTTTGTACCCTTTCCAAAAAGTGCTTGTTTGACTCTTTGGAAAATCCATTACCCCTAAGGAAGGGGGAAGTGCATCCTGTACACCCCCTTTCATGATCCCTGGCAGGGTCTCCATTTAAAAAAATGGGGAAATATGGCAAAAACGGGGAATCAGACCCACGCATTTTGGGGTTGGGCCGAAACCCGGGTAAAATACGTTCCTTGTTGGGAGGGGTTTTTTGAAACTGGGGTGCACTTTTTTTAAAGGGTGAAGCGAAAGGGTTTCTTCTGTGCTCCCATCATTTTCTACTTGGGCAGGGAGATTCACAATTTCCAAAATTAACCTTCCCACTTTCTGAGTTTAGGCTAAAAAAATACAACCTTTTTGGGGCGGGTACCATATTCACGACTCCAGGAACCTAAAAAAGCCCCGGGTTTCACAAACTGATAGGCCCTTTACACTTTTTAACCCCGATTTCTTTCCCCTTTTCTGATTTTTTTAAAAGGGGGCCCCCGGGGAGGTCACCCCGGGGAAAAATAAGAATTGGTTTTCACCCAAACACGTTTGGAAAACTTTTAGAATTCATGGGGGGCGAGTATTTTTTCTTCATATAGAATTTAAAAGTCAGTCATCGCTGAAAAAAAGGGTTCAAATTTGGGAAAAAAACCCCCCCTTTTGCTTTCCTTTTCCTACACCTTTAAAGGGCCCTTTGGGAGACAAACCCTTGACTTTCTAAAAAATCCCAACCCAACAAAATCTGGTTTTCAATTTTTTGTTAGTAGCCATTGGGTCAAATTTTTAGGGGTTTTTAGTTTTGGTTTTCCAAAAAAGGGCAAAACGGCTCTAAACAGTTCTAAAGCACTTTCGGAGAAGTTTTTTTTAAATTCAATACACCACCCCAGCCTCGGACAATGGTTTCCGAGTTTTTAAAAAAACAAATTTTCCTGAAATTTGGGAACTTTTTAACATAAACAATTTAAAAATAACTACTACACCCCAGGCCCGCAACGGGATGGTAGAAAAGACCCAAAAAAGGAAATTAACAAACTTTCCCGAATTTATTGGGGCCAACCATATAGTTCCCACGGGGGTGAAGGGGTGGCCCAAGATTTTGGCCAAAAAAAAAACTTTTTCCTTACACAAGTCCCCCGTGAAAAACCACATTTTGTTTTTATTTGGGCAAAAAACAAAGCTACCTTTCACTCTTCTAGGGGCAGGTACAACAGGGCCCAAATATAATTTTGATATTTCGTAACAGTAAAAGTAAGGGTGATTTTCAGAAAAAATACAAGCGTGGTTTACCCGACGCTATTTAATTGTCCAGGAAGGGGCATGGGTTAAAAGCCAAAGCCCATACACACCCGAAAGCCAAATTGGTATTTGGGGGATTTAGTTTAAAATTTTAGGTACAACCCTTAACGTTTAAAGGTTTGATTTTTACATTTGAAGGAAACCTTTACAGGGGCCTTTCCATTGAACCTGGAAAAAAAAATAAAAATCCAGCATATTTTAAAAAATACCATGCAAAAACACCCTAGGGGGCCCGGGTTTTTCCCAGTACAGAGGGATTTGATACAGGTGAAGAATTTTCCTGGGGTTTACTATAAACACAGGACCCCAAACCCGTTTGTTAAAGATGGGGCCAAAATAAGCTAAAATGAAAAACCGGGCAAAAATTGCGGGGGGGGACACACGCAGAAAAAAGTGGGTCATTCCATTTCCCAAAACCAATTTTAATCATTACATTTTTTTAAACAGTTCACCTGAAAGATTTTAAATTTACCATGTATTTGAATTTTTTTAAAGTGTTTTTGTTCTCTTTTTAGAAAAGGTCTACACAAAACCCTAAACCCCAAAGTTTTTTACATTCTTTAAAAAACTTAACATTGAGAAAATTTTACAATTTTTTTTGGGTTTTTAACACAATTGTTCTGACCAACTACTAGTAGAAACTGATATAGTTCCAGTTTACCTTGTAAATCGCACGATAGAAAAACCTTTAAGGATAAAAAAAAAAACCCGGAACCAACCTATTTTATACTATTTTACATTAGAAAAACTATTTGTAACTGTAAAATTGCACCACAGTGCATTGCATGAATTTCCCTTCTTTCCTCAATTGAAGGAATTTTTACGCCCCCCCAAAAAGTGGACAATTTAAAATTTC
Source organism: Chionoecetes opilio (assembly GCA_016584305.1). NCBI lineage: Eukaryota > Metazoa > Arthropoda > Malacostraca > Decapoda > Majidae > Chionoecetes > Chionoecetes opilio. The sequence goes on along the minus strand of JACEEZ010025798.1, from coordinate 2,290 downwards.
TTTTTTCTTGCAGAAAATAAACCCATTTTAAATTAAATTTACAACCCATGATTAAATGCACAAAGTTTAATTACTTCATTTCAGGAATGAAATTTCTTAGGCTTTCCTTTGTACCCCGTCACTATTTGAAAAGAAGGGTTATGGGACTTAATTTTAACCCTACTAATCTAGGGACAATGCATGACAAGGGAGCTCCTCCAGAAAATATTTTGTTCACAGTATTACCTATGATGTTTACTTGTATTACCAAATACAACCCCAATAAAATTGATCTTTTTATAACAAAATTTAAACTCACAGAAATACGAAAGACTACTTGTCTTTTTTTCTTTAAACCCCCGAAAACCCTTTAAAGGGTCACGTTTAAAATTTCTTTTCCCTTTAAAATTTTTTCACCAATTTAAGAAAATAATTTTATTACCCCCAGCTGAAATTTTTTCCCCTCAGTAAGGATTTATAAAGGGGATTTCGTGGGTACCACATGGCAAATATCAACATATTTTAAAATTTATCCCCCATTTAGAATTTTTTAAGGTTCTCTGTTCAATGGAAAAATTTCCCTTTAACATCTTTTTCTATTCTCTGAGAAAACCCCTGGGGATGGTTTTAGGGCACTTTTATTGGAGATACGGTAATTTCATGTCAAAACTGTGGGCCCCCGTTTTTTTTTTCTCCCCCAATTTTAAAAATTTTTACGTTGCATATTTAAAAATTTGGGCCATAATTAGGATTAATTTTATTTTTCCCCTTTATACCAAATATGCCCACCTTTTTCATTTAAAAGGGTCAAAAAAGCTTTAGGGGAAAAAAAGGGGGTGTGCATTTCCCCGATAAAATTTTCCTTCAAGAGGCTTTTTATTTCCCCTCCCGTTTGGAAACTTAAAATTTTGGGGGGCACACTGTACAGTTTATTTTATCACTCATGTGGAAAACACCAAATCAAAATGTTACTCCCCTGCGTAACAGTTTCTTGTCCTCATGCATAATACATATTTTAATGGTTAATCATGCTTCTTTAGCACATGATTCTTACAAGTTCAATATAAGAGTGCTCATCACTCTTCCTGTTATACATCATCATGCTTTCTGAAGTTATTCAAATGTGTAAACTTTATTTAATTTCTCTGCCAGTCAATTTTTACATTCGCTGATGTAAAAATATTTTCTACAATAGGATTGATTTATTATCATTTATGTATGATTTTTGGCAAACGTGGATTTGCGCACACACTATGCAAACACAGCAGCAGCTCTACAGTCAGACGAGCCTTCGTCATTACTTGACTCATTCAGGGTTTTTAACGTTTACTTGAAGATTTAAGTTTACAATTTCTTTACTTGAAATTTTAAGTTTTCAATTTTTCCCTGTACTTTTCACAGCTACCTTAGCTGACAGTTGAGTTTGCTAGCTACAGTCTACGGTACACGTACACTTGCTACACCTTACACTTGACATTTATTAACAGTGATATTTGCACATTATGGATTTACCCACACTAGTACTGACACATATATGTATATAATTTTACTCGGCCATGTCATTTTCTTTGATGTTGAACATCATGTAGTCCATTGTTTTCCATATCATTCTGTGTATTTAGCTCAGAGTATACTCACTTTTAGCGATAGGAATTATGCTTTGGGAAGTTTATAGTTTATATTTTATATATGTATTTAGCCTTTAGTTAGGTGTACCATTTGTTATTCCCTATATATAAATATATATATATATATATATATATATATATATATATATATATATATATATATATATATATATATATATATATATATTTACATCTTGGCCTATAGCGCCTACCAGGGGTGATGGTAGGCCCTGGAGGCTCACTTGAGGGCTGTGATGGTTGACACTCACACGTGGTGGCGCAGGCAGGATTTTTATAGTGATGCTTGTGATTAGAGGCTTATGCCGCCCCCCTGTGTCCTCCGATGCACTCGCAATCGAAGGTAGAGTAGTTGGGCAGGGCATGTGGGTGTTCTTAGGCCACTCGACTGTGCATAAATATTTTAAGTGGATTTATGGGTCTCACTCGGGTCTACAAGAACGCCACCCGGTGACGCTAACCACTCTGCTACCTAGTCTAGTCTAGAACCCTGTGCTCCCAGACAGCCTGGCAGCGTGACTCTCCTCGATTTTCTCCAGCGTCTCCGTCGAGACAAAACCACGCCTTGACCTCGGCGCTCCCCAATACACTCCTGGCAGCTGTAGGTTTCACGTTGAGGTCCCACGTTTCGTCGAGACGAGACACAAACCATTTGACGGACTGCC
>JACEEZ010025797.1:17500-52500 GCA_016584305.1 Chionoecetes opilio | reverse complement strand
CCCCCACCCATTCACTCACCCATCACTCCACACCCATTACCCATCACCCCACCCATTCACTCACCCATTACCCATCACCCTACATCAAGGTTTCCTCAATTCGAGAGAACTGGAACCCAAAATGCCAGGGGTCGCTGGCAGTTTTAACTCACTTTTTTTTTATAATAAGTTGGTCTACTGGAAAACATAATATGGGCTTATTCCACTGCACTTAAAACACAAAAGTATAATATTAAGAACGATTTTCTTCTATATGTATATTGTATAGAAGCCTGATTCTGTAAAACATTGTATATAACCAAATAACCAAGGAGGTTATAGTTGAGGAGGCGAGGTAAATGCTACTCTATGATATTTTATTGTCAATAACGAATGTTTAGAAGTTATCTATACCTAGGCAGTCATATTTTCCTGTTATTATTGTGTATCAATCAGATAGAAAGCCTGGAAGTGCAATGAGTCGACGCGTGAAGTAGCAATGTTTTGATTCAATCTCCCCGCCACAATCTCCTCCCCCCCCCCCACTCCCCGCCGCGGCACGTCGCCTCCACAATTATAACCTACATTGTCGCAGAAACAAGCCGATTTCGGCATTCTTTATTCTTCGTTTTGCCAAGGCATTACTTATTGTATTTTGACAAGCGTTTGCCAGACGCAGCAGTACTGTCTTAGAAAACAGTGTGAACATCGCCCAAATTTTACATGCCACAATATACATGTAAAAAAATATATTAAGCTTTGCTACTCGAGGCGAGTAATTTGCATTAAATTGCTATTATAGAACGTTCCATCGTAATGCATGTCATCCATATAATTAGTAGAACAACAGAAGAACTATATTTTTTGGTATTCAGATGCGGTGCATCAATGTTTATCGCGAAATTAATTTATGAAAAATATTAGTCGCGGAGCCAAAACACAGTAGACCAACCTTTGAGTTAAAACTGCCAGCGACCACTGGCATTTCTCGAGTTTCAGATCATTGGAATTTTCGCAACCCACATTTTTTTTCACAATTCTCGCTAATAGGCTGCTAAAAAAAAAGAAAAAAAAAGGTGATCGGATCATCTCATAAATGGGCTTAAAAGTTGCCCCTGGTCGAGCTGGTTCCAAAACTGTGCCATATGATGGGATTGGGGCACGCGGGGCGGCACCTATCGCGGACACACACACACACACACACACTTTCGCTTATATTATTATAGATATATATTCGAAATTTCAAAGTAGAATTGATAAGACTGAATCATATATATATATATATATATATATATATATATATATATATATATAATATATATATATATATATATAATATATATATATATATATATATATATATATATATATATATATATATATATATATATATATATATATATATGGGGGTCACTGCCTACACGCGATATAGGCCAAGATGTAATATATATATATATATATATACACTACTACTAAGTGATTCATGGATAGATGCCACTGAGCACCTAACTTCTGATATTTCTATAATTTCTGATTGGGGCCAAGCAAACCTTGTTTTGTTTAATCCATGTTTTGTTCAAAAACCCAATTTCTTCACATATCTTTTTTTTTTTTTTTTTTTTACAACACAAGGAACTGGCCAAGGGCACAACAAAAATGGGTAACACAAAGCCCGCTTAGTTGCCAGTCACTATAAAGAAGACAGTAAGAGAATAAAATAAAAACAAAGGGTAGGCCAATTTAGTTCGGGAGGTGTCTTGTTACTCTTCTTTTGAAAAGATTCAAGTCATAGGAAAGTGGAAAAATAGAAACAGGAAGAGAGTTCCAGAGTTTACCAGTGAAAGGGATGAAAGAGTAAAGATACTGATAACTCTTGCATTAGGAAGATGGACAGAATAGGGATGAGAATGAGTAGAAAGTCTTGTGCAGCGAGGCCGCGGAAGTGGGGAGGCATGCAGTTAGCAAGTTCAGAAGAGCAGTGAGCATGAAAATAACGGTAGAAGAGAGCAAGAGAAGCAACATTGCGGCGGTGATTTAAAGATTGAAGTCAGTCAGTCAGAGGAGAGGAGTTGATGAGACGAAAAGCTTTGACTCAACCCTGTTTAGGAGAGCTGTATGAGTGGATCCTCCCCAAACATGTGAGACATACTCCATAAATGGGCGGATAAGGCCCCTGTAGAGAGCAAGTAGTTGGGAGGGAGAAAAAAAAGGACGCGCAGACGCACAGCACACCTAAATCTTTAGAAGCTGTTTTTAGCAAGAGATGAGATGGGAGATTTCCAGTTCAGATGTTACTTTTAGTAAAGGAAGTCCTAGAATGTCAATTGTAGAGAAGGGAAGACAGTTGAGTGCATTGAAGAAGACGGGGATATTATATGGTAGGTTTTGTCGAGTAGATAGGGGAAGAAATTGGGTTTTGAGCATGGAACCAAACAAGGTTTGCTTGGCCTCAATCAGAAATTATAGAAAGATCAGAAGTTAGGCGCTCGGTTGCATCTCCCGTGGCATCTACTAGAGTAAAAACTAGACAAAACCTACAAAGATAATTATCCACTTCTTCTTGAAAGGCACTATTCCTCTTCTCAAATGAAACATATGGAAATATCTTTTTACAAAAAATGTGAACTGGGAAATCTAATTTCATCATCTCAGCTCTTGGCTAAAGCAGTTTTTACGAGGTAGGTTCCTGTGGCGCCTGCGTCCATTTTTTTCTCCCTCCAGTTGTTTGCGATTGTACAGATGCCTTATTCGCCCATGTATGGAGTATGTCTTCATGCTGGGGGAATCACTCATACAGAATATAGATATATCATATAATATATATAATATATTATATATATATATATATATATATATATATATATATATATATATATATGATATAGACTTATATATATTATTCTCTATATATATATTATATATATATAATCTTATAATAATAAAAGCGAAATCGGGTGTGTGTGTTGTTTCCGCGATAGGTGCGCCCACCCCGGCACCCAAGTGCCACCGTATCATATGGCACCAGTTTTGGAACCAGTCGACCAGGGGCAATTTTAAGCCCACTTATGAGATGATCCGATCACACTTGTTATTCTTCCTTTTCTGTTTAGCAGCCTCATTAGCGAGAAGAATTGTCCGAAAAAAAAAAAGTAGGGGTGCGAGAAGGGAAAACCGTGATGTAGGGGTGATGGGTAATGGGTGAGGTGGATATGGGTGGGTGATCGGGTAGATGGGTGTTGGGGTGAGGTGTGAGTGAATGGGTGGGGGGTGATGGGTGATTGGGTGGAGGGAAAGGTGGATGGTGATGGGTAATGAGGTGAGGGAGTAATGGGTGTACACAATGTGGGATGGGTAATGGAGGGATTTGTGGAAAAATGGGTGGTTTTGGGGATGGGGTCCAATGGGTTGAGGTGAATGGGTGAGGGGATGGGGTAAGGCGTTAAACATACATTTCTATATCCATGATTTAGGAAAAGTGTTTTGTAGAAAAGACGGGGCTATTCGAGGAGTCTTGTGTTTGGGGGCCGAAGGCCCACAAAAACACAATCTCGCAGAAAGCTGTGTTTGGTGGGACCGCAGGGCACACCAACACACAGGTGGTGGTGGTCGAAGGCCAACCAATAGCCCTCCGCAGGAGGATATAGCCAAACAAGTCGCCGGGAGGCGGCTTTGCGGTAGTACAACTATATTAATATATATATATATTATATACTATAAAATATATTATATATATTATTATTATTTACATATATACAGTATATATAAACGGACTAAGAACATAGAAAATAAGGAAGTACAAGAGGCCGCGAGCATTACACGAAGGCCCGTGTCACTGTCTACACCAAACACACACCCTCATCAGCTGTCACCCCATCCATGAAATGAATTCGTAGCCTCTTTTTAAAGCTACCTAAGACTGTGTGTATGTGTGTGGTGTGTTGTCTGTGTGTGTATGTAATAAAAAAACATTATATGAAATCTAGGGTTTAGATAAGGCTAGTTTTTAATAACAAAAGTTAGTTCAGGTTGCACACTGTTTTTTTTTTATTATTAAATCTTTTATTACAAGACACACACACACACACCACAACACACACAACACATCACTATTAAATCACACACACACACACACACACACACACACACACACACACCACACCAAAACACACAAAACGCACACATACACACACAACACATGCCAAACATTACACAAAAACACACACACGCACACATACACAAACACACACCCACACACACACACCACACACACACACACACACACTACACGCACATATATATATATATATATATTATATAGATATATATATATATATATTATATATAGAATATTATATATAATAAAATATATATATAATATAATAATATATTATATATATATACTATATAATATATATATATATATATATATATATAATATTATATAGTATAATTATATATATATAATATATATTATTATATTGTACATATATCTATAGTATGTATTGTTACATTCTCTCTCTTCCTCCTCTCTTCTCTCTCTCTCTCTCTCCTCTCGCTATATATATAATATAATAGATAATATATATTTTTGTATTTTAATGTATATAATTTTTTTATTATGATTATATGTTCTTTTTTTTTTTTATATTATATTGATTATATATATTTTATTATTATAATAAATATTAATATATATACAGAGATATTAGATCTGTTTTTTCAGTGCACAAATTTTTGTCTCATGCTTGGGGTGGGACTAGAGAGGCTATCCAGCCCTTGTTCAACCCCCCAGTAGCTATCTCACCTTAAATTACCTGACGAGGGTTCGCCAATTTTCGCATGAATCAGAAGGGCTGTATGAGGGTGGGGCCACATTGCGCCATATCTGTTACTTGCACAGTTATCCCCGCGTAATTTTGGTTACCTAAGCAGGCTTCAAAACATCACTGACAGTAACAGGTCCTTCCGCCACCAAAGTTTTCCGGCTCCAAACCCAAGTCATTCTAGGCCTTACGCCCTAGTTATTTCGGCCATACGCCATAGTACTTCGGTGGACATACGCTATGCTAATTCCGGCTATACGCATAGTGTTCCGGACATACGCCTAGTATTCGGCCATCCGCATAGTAACTTCCGGTCCCCAAACCATCCAAATCAACCCCCAAATCCACTCCCAAAACCCCCACACCCAAGCCCAAGTAAGGCCGGAACCTTCGAACTTCACCATTAGGAATTATATTAAGATGACACCAATATATATCATATATACCCATATATCTCATATCTATATATATATATATGGTGGGTCAGTTACACAGCACGTATAGGCCAGAGTAAATATATATCAATATTATATATTAAATATATATATTAAATACTTACTAAAACTATATCTATACTAATATATATATCATATATATAGAATAATACTATATTCATAAAAACTCAGATAAATACAATATATAATAACTACTAGTAGATCCCTAATATATATAATACTATTATATAACTAATCTATATATATATATACATCCTATATTATATACAATCAAAAACTAATCCTATATATATATATATAATACTTTATATCTAATATATATATATTATATATATATATATATATATAATATATATATAATATTAATATATATCTATATATATCTCTCTATAACCCCTATCTACAAGATTCACGGCTAGCATTAGCTCTTTTTTCAATTTGCTTATTGCATTATATGTCTGAGATACAGCTGGTTAGAGTACAATCACCTTTTTTAGCCGAATCCCTTGTTGAGTATGACATATTAGTACAGATGCCTCTACACGTGTATTTTTGTTTTATGTGAGCTTCCTCTAATTGCAGCTCTTTTTCGCCGCGGGATAATATCCTAACCATGCCTTCTCCTCTTCCTGTCATCCCTTTGACTCCCCCCAACTTCTGGTAGGATGCTCCCTGTGTGCAATCAAGATGTTCTCCATGTTACTCTTATGTGGAGAAAATCTAATTTTTTCTCTTATGTATTCGGTTTCGTTAACTTGCATGCGCTCAGAACCAGTGTGATATGTGTGAACCTGTGTCCATTTTCATGTTTTCCGGCGTATCAGATTACGCAATGGCCGCCTTATATTATCATATCATACTCACACACACAGGACAACACAACAAGTGCCTCCATAAATGTGTGATTTTTTCATTGCAGAAATGACTTGCTCAACCAGGCATTCGCTTGTGCTAGCAGTCGATTAATGACATGCACTAGCACGGACACGCGCTAAGGTCTGGTGTGGTATTATTCATAAAATATAAACGCTTATGGAATATATTATTTTGCGATTTATTGCAAACGATGCTTAAATCACATGAGAACCACAACTTGTTGCGTTCAATAACTGAAAACATTTATTAGTATCTGTTAAAACGTAAGCTATGCCGATTTCTGATGTGTCGACTGATGTGTGTGCACTGTTCACAAGTCACGCAAAGCATCTTGTGTCCTGCGAGCCAAATGCTGCATCGTGACAGGCACATTACCCATCAGCTCGCCAACGGACAAGTTGGCACTCCGGTCAACGCACATCTGGATCGAAAACAGCAAGGGTGTATGTCACCTTGCTCGCATACCACACACACTCTGATCAGTCGCGCTAAAGGAACAGCACATTGTGCCTAAGGACTGGACTTTATCGTATCCCGGGACCTGTGTCGTAAGGTACAAGTGCATCTGTTGGTCTATCTTCTCCATCATATATTATCAAAACTGTCATCAGTTTCTGGTGGTATCGATGGCGTCTAATTAACGGTTTTCAGCTTATTCAATTATGTGGTTTGGTATTGATGGCACGTTCACGGTTTGCCTCTGAAGGCCTCGCTGTGTCGGTAGGTACGAAGGCATGTGTGTAATTGTTGTGTTGATGTACTCCACCTAGTTCTGTGTCTTTGCTGCCACAAGCACTTAAGCACATGTGCAAATTTGCCAGTCGTGTTCACTTGTTGTTCCTGTCATAGCAAGCAGTCATGCAATTTCGTTGCTGCTGATCACCGAGGGTCAGCGAAGATCAATTTGTCCCAGAAGGTGGTACAGAAGAGAAATCCACTTCTTACCACATTTCAGAAACAGTGCTTTTTTCGCAATGCCGACAAACAGCACAGCAACCCCGTTTCGCAACCAGAAAAAGTGCAGAGCAGCTAGCTATTCTTGGTATGATATCTAATGGCTGCTTACTCAAAACCGGTCTATGACTTGATTATCGGACAGCAGTTGACATCGATCTTGGCATTTGAGACATCCTATTCACCATGAGAATTAAGAAATTTAGACGTAGTAATGTAGAAGCCGAGACAAACTACGCTTCTGTGTCCTCTGATAGACCGGTTGATGCTTGTGGGTTTATCCTTTGCAAGCCATAGCACATTATCTGGTGAAATTGTGAAACGGATGATGCTATCTGCTCTTATGTGTAGGCTTCAATATTCCCTCTATTGCGATGATAAAGGTCTCCATGCAGATATCGAATCGCGGAGTTTGTCTTGGCGATGTTATGAACCAGCTTGTGATAAAGAAATATGCTAGGACGTTCCGATGGAACTGAGAACAGGTCCACCATTTGAGTTCAGTGCAAGATTATGTCAATGAGTCTGCTTTGTGTTTCAGTGACAGTCGAGGATACTTTCTGTGATGGCAGCTCCGTTGTAACCTTGAGCTGGTGAAAAACTCTACTGGCTTCAGTGTTCCTCGCATTCTTTGACACCTTTTGTGCGTACTCATAGTACCGAGTCAAACACCAAGTGTAGCCACTATCTGCACTATGTATTTTTGGCAGGCTTTCTAATGTATTGTTAGTGAAGATTTGACCACATACGTTCTTTACTGTACCACCACAGGCCCAAGGTGTCCACCAGAGGAGAGCAGAACCTTCGATGATTGTGATGTCTGTGTTTTGGTGCCTTTCTGGATTGAGACCTCAACTTTCAGTGAGTCTTCACCCGGATTTTCCTGTTGAGCATCTCATCTCTCATGATCTTGTGAACATTGAGGTATAGGATCTGGCTGCCAGCTCATCGTGCGAGAACCTCCTGGATCGTCCACTTGAGGGACAACTGGCCTGAACGGATCCTATACTCTTGAGTAGATGAGGTGTGCTCAAACACTTTTGACTTCACCAACTTTAACACTGTTCCTCGGCCCACTGCTATGGTCGTGTCTTTGTGATGGTCACGCAGAAATGCGCCGGCCAAGTCGTTGAATCAGCCATTTACGTCTCTCTTCCAACTTTCAAGGGAATCTTGCACGTTGACTGTAGCAGGACCTACCTTGCCACTGACAATATTTACTATGCTTCAGGATGACTCATGGATCCAGGATTGAGTGCGCACTCGAGCTGTGTCGGAGCCCTCTCGGTCCTTTGGTCACTCGGAGATCCTAGCGTGAGCTCTTCTTGTGAATGATCTGCACCATTACCTCCACACCATCGACCATTTCGCTGAGGTTGGACTCATTGCTTGCAGAGGTGAACGACTTAAGGGCCCATGTTTTAAGTTGTTTCGAGGTTCCAAAGTGCATCCGACCTGCACATCGATGCCTCACACCCTTTACCAGGCGTACCTCATGAAAGTAGTATCTTGAAAGGGCACCCGCCCCGCATAAACAAAAAAATCTTTTTCATAAACTTGGCTGCCACCACCTTCCTCGTACAAACGGAATTCTAAGACGCTTTCTATCTATTTCTCACTTTTTGCAGTGAGCAACGTTCCCTACCTCATGTCCCACATCGACTTATAGCTGCACCCTAACGCATTAATCGCTTCACATCGGAGTAGGGCACCAGGTCTGGCCGCCGCCCTGTTATCGCATTTCATGCACAAATATGAGTTTCACCAACTTGCCACTAGGAGCCCGGTAAGCATTTCGTTCAGCATTGGCTGGATCGGCCCCCTACTCCACAGTACCCCACCACCAGCCTATCCAGCCACGTGGCACGTCCCAGCAAGGTATCCCATCATGCTCCTTCTTAGCTTGAGCGGGATGCGTTCCGTGGTGGCCGAGCCGGATGAACGTATATGGCCTGCTGCCCACCACTGCTGCCCGCAGAGCCTCGCGCCCCATGCTCCGCACCTCTTTCCCTCGTGTTCCGCGATCGCACCGTGGGCTAGCGAACACTCACGGAAACGCTCGTACGGCAATTTCCACGCCCCCCACTCTCCGACCAGGAATCGTCCTCCTGGCATTAGTCATGATCCCCCGACTCAACGCTAGAACAGAGTTGCGTGGATAATGACGACGACCGGTGCACGGCACAGCGCTGCGCCCCGCAGCTGCATCCCAGTGTCCTGGCAAGTCTGGTGGAACATGAATACACAGCACTATCAGCTTGGCGTGTGCGACCCGAGATGCGAGGTCTTACACTCTTGTCCATCCACCCAAACACTCTTCCGCCAACGCCCTTCACGCCCCTTCAAAATCTTGAGTCACGGCAAACTTTCTGTCGCACACGCGACGTCCTCACTCTGATCCGCCAATCAGCGATGAGGATGACGAACACACGATATTCTGAGTGTGGCACGAATCAATGCTCTGTTCGCACGTTAGAAGTCACCAGCTGTTTTGGACTTCTTGGGCTGCTACTTATCACTCTGAGCTGCGTGAGGATGTGCTTGGGGCCGGTCCTCATATGTGGCTGTGGTGAACCGTGATGTTCGTAGTAGAGTTGAAGACACCGCAGGCAGTACTTGAAGCACTTACTTGAAGACGGTCAGGTCCAGAACCTAGACAGCAAGTCCAGGCGTGGTCAGTTCTTTGCCAGGTCAGTACCATGCTTTTGGTCCACATGTACACGAACGACGGGCTGTGGAGAGCCATCTGGAGGGGGACACCTTGCCACACTGATCTCTGCAGCTCGGACGGTGAGAACAACCCCGCTTCACAGCAGGGACCCAGCTGGTAGGGGACCTGTGGTCCCCCAAACGTGGGGACCATGTTGACCGAGGATTATTGTACTCCCGCGTCTCTTCCGTGCCAGCCATGTCTGTTCACGCGGCACTCCTGTGAACTCTGGTACCGTTGTACTGCAGTTTCATGACTCCCGTATGGAACTAGAATAATGTTGCAAATCTTTCTGAATCAAATGCTCTCGTGCCTCTGGCATCGAGCTATAACACTCTAACCAATATTTTCTTCTTCGTTCTTTCCTTCCTATGTTTTCACCCGATGGACTCAAACCAGCTGTCTCATTACTTCTAAGCTGAAATCTTATCACGGCGTGCAGACATTTGGCTAAAAAATTGGCGCCACAGGCATCGCTGACGGGGCTGCTTCTCTCTCTTCTCTTCACTCTCTTGACTATAGTTATAGCCTAGTCACATCCGATCCATCGGGCATTGATGGTTTCTTTTGCTCCTTTCCTGGACCTTAGATCCTCGGGAAGGCTGCGGTCCTGATCTGGAGCCCTCCGATTGTTTCACAGTAAACAGAGTGCTTGACCCCTCCTGGCTCTGGGTCCACGACTTTCCTGCTCTCTGTACTGCTTCTACTTCCTCTCTTTATCTGTCTTGCTGGCGTTTGCCCATCCACATCCATACCCTGTTTCCTAAGCAAGAGGACCTTGCTAATCCTGTCTACAAAACCCGCTCGCTTCGATATAGCACTTTGACTTCCTGGACTTTCTAAAGTTTTTGAATTCTATTTAATAAGAACTTCTTAAGCTCATTCTGCTCACAGATTTCTAATCACTGATCGTCCAGTACGTGTTTCCGTAAAATGCGATGCTGGCGCTCTTACTAGCTCTTCCTAACTGAACTTGGTCAATCCCCTTTTAGGGGTTGCGGTGAAACTTTTAGCTGTATGCCACCTTGAAATTAGTCAAAAGCTTTTGGATAGAGTCTGGACAAATCTTTCATTCCCAAAACTTACCCCACGGTTTCTATCCTGTCTTTCTGTAGCCATACCATTCATTTTTAAGTTTACTGGTTCAAACAGTTAGATCCGTTGCATTGCAGCTACTGTGTAAACGGACATTGTTCTTCTCTAAATCTACAATAGTGGTGTTTCCCCGAGGGTCGTGTGATCTAAATCACCCCCTCGCTTTATATATCCAACTAATTGGATTTAACTAAGGCTGCTAAATACTCCGCAGCAAAACTAAATAATCACCACTCACGTACCGCTGATATGTTACACCCCCTTGGTCTTATTTTTGTGTTTGTCAACGTCGTGTTAATATAGACGGGTCCCAAGCTCGACAAGGACAAGTGATTCTAGGGAGAGATGCCACCGAGCGGCCTAACTTCCGTCTTTCTATAATTTCTGAGAGGGCACAGCAACTACCCTTGTGTGTTATGTTCAATGCCTCCAAAAACCCAATTCCTTCACCTATCAGATCACGACACACACAAAATATCGCCTCACCAATAACTCACCCATATTATGTCATTCAGAGATTTTGGCAATCAACTGTCTCCTTCTTATACAATGACATTGCTAGGACTATCCTTACTAAAAATATGCCTGAAACTGAAATCCAATCTCACTCTGGCTAAAACAGCTTTCTAAGAAAGTTTAGGGTGTGTGTGTTAGTGGCCGAGTGCTGCGTCCTCTTGGTTGTTCTCTATGTCCCAAATTGCTGCTATCGCTCTTCTGCAAGTGGCTTTTCATGTGTAGTGATATGGATATGAGAGTAGTCTCACCTGTTTGGGGAGGATCCACTCATACAGCTCTCCTAAACAGGGTTGAGTCAAGAAGCTTTGGTTCGGTGCCGTCATCAATCCTCTCCTCTGACTGAGCTGTCTTATAATCTTTAAGATACACAGCCGCAATGTCGTGCTGCTCTCACTCTCGTATGTCGTTAGTTCATGCAACTGCGCCCTCTTTATCTGAACTTGCTCACACTGCCAATGCACTCCGCCACTCCCCGCTGCCTAGACGCTTGTCCTAACGCACACTATTAGACTCATTCACATCCCTATGCTGTCCATCTTCACTAATTGCAAGAGGTATTAATCACAGTATTCTTTTACTCTTTCACCCTTTCACTGGTAAATCTGGAACTCCTCTTTGCCTGATTATGTCCACAGCGACATCACAACTTCCCTTCATGACTGAACGTCGTTTTACAAAAGAACAGAGTCAAGCAAGACCACCGTGCGCGCACAGCCGATACTAATTATGGGATACCGATCCCCATGTACTGTCTGTTTATTTTATATCTCTTACTGCACTTACTAGTCTAGACACCGAGAGTGGTAGAACTAAGCGGACTTTGTGTTACCCATTTTGTGTGCCCTTGGCCAGTTCACCTGTGTGTAAAAAAAAAAAAAAAAAAAAAAAAAAAAAATAAAAAAAACGCTGGGAGAAAGCAGACTGCCACACACTGGTACCCCCGTGGGAAGGGCAGCGGAGACCAGGGTAGGCCACATTGTCAGATGATGAAACTGTAGAGTTAGGGCGACGCGAGTCCTCGATGCTGGGATAAGGTGGCCGCAGGGGGCAACTCGTTTTTTTTTGTCTTGGCTTTGCAACAGCATCATAACTCCAGACGAGCTTGCGTCCCAGAGCGATTCGTCTACAAACGATAGGGGGCAGTGACGAGATTATTACCACCCTTGCACCACACGGTGTTGGCCGTCGTTGAGTCACCTCTGCCAGTACGATGCGAGTGAGGAGGGCCCGGGGTGAAGCACGCACACATGTCAGCAAGCAGATGATTTGTATTTAGAGGCCATGAAGCAACACTTGTAGACGGCAGGCTTCACGAAGGTGGCACCTGGGTACCTTCTATTGGTACACGACAAAGTGCACGCAAGATGGGTGAGCCCTAGCCAGTGAGCATCCTCTCGTTCACTAAGACACATGCTTCTCCCTAGATCACCTGGATTGCAGTTCCCTCTAGCTGGTCGGGCACCATCGCCCTGGTTCTTGTCCTCTTCACATCGAACCCAAATCCAAACTATGGTTGGTACCCTGGTGCAATCCACGTGGTCAAGTGTCCCTGGCCTATGCCTGGAATCCTTCTGGCCCTCCTCAGGCTTGTTTAGGATCGCAGGACCAGGTACGACCATGTTGGAGAGGAGTGGCCGTCCGCGTATAGGTATGGAGGAAATCCAGAAGCCAATGGCCAGCCGCAGCAAGTGGGCGGACGTCGAAAAAGGATGCTTGCAGCGCCAGTTCGGACCTGACATTGTGTTTCTTCTTGCAGCTGGCCTGTCCCAAGTACTTGCATCACAAGGGGCCCAGGGAACCCCAGCCCTCCCCTGAGCAGTGGTCTACCAGTATGGCGCATCCTGTTGCTCCTGCCTCTTTCCTCTGAGTGGCAGGAGTGAACGACTCTCCGTCCCATCCTCACGAATACTGGTGATCTTCAGCCGGGCCCAGGAACATCTGCTCCTGCAGGCTCAATGAGTTCTGACCTTTTCATCTTTCTGCGTCTGCTTTCGTTCAGCTTAGCCTCCTCTTCCAACTGCTTTCCTTGCTGCTTTTCACTTGTCTATTGCGTCTGATTATTGTTCACCCTGTCATCATATTGCACGCTCCTCCCCAATTGGAGATCCCTGGTAGTACAGCCTACTCCAGGTCTAAAGTAGGGACTTGCTGGTCAGGGGCGCAGTCAACACTGCCGTGTGCTCTCGCTTGGCACAGCTGGGGTTGTGGAGCAGTGGATTACCTTGGTCCTGCAGAGGAAGATCGTGTGAGGGCAGGCCGTTAGTCAACAGCACTGTTCAAATTCTTACTCACGAAGTCCTTACGATTTAGTCTGCGCTGTTCTCTCACCCTTCACTAACCTTCCAAAACAGGATCATCCTTATGGTCACGGATCCGGTCAATAAATAAACTTTATGGAGGTGCAAAATAATGGGAGTTTGATTCTTTCACTGGGCAAGCACTCTGGGGGTGATCTTCGCAATGTCTCTCACTGGGTACCCCCTTGTCAACACATCACGGATGCCGCTGAGTCTTGAAGAAGGATTACCCTTTCATCACGCCGCGATACGTAGGCACCTCAACTCTCAGCCAACTCTCGTCCACCGCCACACAAGGCGGCTCAACTTGGACCAGAGGGTCTCTGTATAGTTGCGGGCTTCGGACCCACTTTGGTTACAGGGGAAGCCATCATGAAAAAGACGATCAAGAATGGATGATAGGTTGCAAATAATGAAGCCAGTTACTTTAGCGGGGCTAAGCTATGTTTTGCTATAGAATAAAAGGTCCATTTTGCATAGCAAGAAGGTTCCAAACCACAAGTTGAAGCGGACAAACCCCCTTAAAATTCAAGCTTGACAGTAAGGAAAACACCTGCCAAATTCGAAATAATCTATATTGCTGCTGTGCCCCCCCCCCCTCCCTCTCCCACTTTTCCTCCCCTTTTTTTCATTGGACCTACGGGTACCCTAAATTTTACAATGTCGCTCCAGATCCCATTCCAGATCCCAGGAAATGCTCAGCACATGCTCCCTTTCATGAACAGATCCAAGACCTTGGTGGGGAGAGCTTCCATCGAATCTGAAGATAGAAGAGGCCATATGTGCGTAGGCACATGGCCAGCCACGTAGACAAAAGGGTAGGGAATCATCGGGGTAAAGGCTCAAGGTGGAAGTGGCCAGTCTCCTTACCTCCCTGCCTCTGATAAACATCATCATGATGAATACGGATTTATGAGTATGTCAACCCATAGTCTAGGGTTTTACTTCTGCTGGCAAGTTCTTTCAATATGCCATCAGATCATGCTGCGTTGTAATTGGAGTTGTCTATGATACTCCTCATACTTCATCACAAGGGCCGTAGGGCGCCCTCACGTTTTTGAGGAAACTTCTTACCAGACAACATCTTCGCACTCTCAAAAACCCAGCACTCATCACTTCGGCAAGTCCGCTTTCTGCCATCAAAGTACCAACGGATCCGACAAAACTCATAAGAGAATGCATTCCTCCGAGCCGCATGATGACATTTGGGAATCGGTCTGGGTAGGTCCACATTACGTGAAGAGCCACACGGTACAGCTGCAAGTCGCATGTGAAAACAACAAATTCCTGGCCTGTCTGCTATGTGAGATGTTGTGTCTGTGCCAGGGCCGTCATCATCGTGTCAGGATCGGACGGAGTCATATCGATCAGTGGCAGATACACAGCTTTTGTTTTGGGTTGGGTTGAGATGCCTTCTTGGCGACTGTTGGCTGTGTTGTACCCATTAGACTCGGGGCATCGATCTTTGATGATGATGTCTTCCAGAAAGGCTGTGTCTGTTTTGTCAGCTCTTTGTCTTGCCAATGCTTTCTGAGCATGCATCTTCAGTGAAAGCACATATTTTCTGGCGGCTTCCTGGGGTAATGCAGGATTTTTCGATCCATTGAATCTTTCGATTTGCAAGTTAAACTCTACTGACTTTGACATCTCAGATTTCTTGATGCGCTTGATAGTTTCCTGTTGGTCAGAAGACATGCCATCTTGCTCCTTTTGTGTGAAGAGTACTGCCAAAGAATGAGTGGACAGTTTGCCATTTTGAGACGATATGTCTGCATCGAAATTGTCGGCTATTACTTGGATCAATCCAGCCAGCATCTGCATCTGATATGCCTGACAAATCAATTTCTTCTGCGGCTGATAATGCAGCTAATTTCTTGAAACGCAATATTTCGTCATAAGAGCATGTTACGCCAAAGGCGTGCATGAGGTTTATGAGTTTCTTAGAGTCCCGAATCACTAATCCAAGATCAATCTGAAGACTGGTGGTTGGGTGATTATAGACGTCACTTATTCCATTTCCAGAGACATACATAAAAAGTTATACATTTTCTTAATTAATTATGTTTTTTATACTATGGAGAGAGAGAGAGAGAGAGAGAGAGAGAAGAAGAGAGAAGGAAGAAGAGAGAGGGAGGAGGAGGGAGAGAGAGAGAGAGGAGAGAGAGGAGAGGGAGAGAGAAGAGAGAGAGAAGAGAGGAGAGAGAGAGAGAGGAGAGAGAGAGGAGAGAGAAGAGGAGGAAAAAGAGAGAGAGAAGAGAGAGAGAGAGAGAGAGAGAGAGAGAGAGAGAGAGAGAGAAGAGAAGAAAAGAGAAGAGAGAGAGAGAGAGGAACGGAGAGATGAACACAGTTGGACTGCTAGACACACACTGACCCGATGTCCCTCACCTGACCCCGGTCGGGATAATGAGTTAACCTTCCTTCCTTGGCCTTGTCCTTCCTTGGCGTTGCTTGAGACAATTGGCTGCTGTATTGACTGACACACAGCTCACACACACACCTCCGTACCTCCTCAAGCTCCCTAGCACACTGCCTTCCGGCCCGCGGCCGGCACACCAGCACCCCTCACACCAAGATTAATAGACAACTTTAAAAGTCTATAGATCTTGCCTCACACCAAGGTAGATATAGCTAACGCAGCTATATTTACCTTGCCTCACACGTCAGCAGCACATCGCGAGTATGTACACAATTATACTACAATACTTGAACCAGCTTTTACATGGCATGTAGCAATGGCTGTTGAGAAAGTCAATTTTCTGCAATGAGAAACACATTTATGGCAACCATCTTGTTTTGTGTGTGTTTTATTGATATAATAATGGCAGCATTGTAATCTTGATGCCTGAAAACAAATAAAAGGACCTATCATTCGTGTTTCTATCTCATATAGTTACAAAGATATGAGGAAAATAGATTTTCCCAGATTCGATGGCGACCATCATGTATTTCGCCTCCTAGCATAAATTGCTCAAGTATGACAAGATGTCATCCGGCAGTTTCAGAATATATATGCCCTTACCATCAATAATCAACAATAAAAAAAACTTTATACTCCAAAAAGAGGTCAAGCGCATATTTGGCGTTTAGCTGCCGGACTATTTTGTTCAAAAACCCAATTTCTTCACCTATCTACTAGACAAAACCTACCAGATAATTATCCATTCTTCTTTAAAGGCACTCAACTATTTCCTTCTTCTACAATGAACATTATTGGAATATCTTTTAATAAAAATGTGAACTGGAAATCTAATTTCATATCTCATCTCTTGCTAAAGCCGCTTCTAATTAGGATAGGTGTCTTGTGGCGCCTGCGTCCATTTTTTTCTCCCTCCCAGTTGTTTGCTATGTACAGATGCCTTATTCGCCCATGTATGGAGTATGTCTCTCATGCTTGGGGGGACCACTCATACGGCATATATATATATATATATATATATATATATATATATATATATATATATTATCGATATTTTATATATATATATATTATATATATATATATATAGCCTATATGGATATATATATTATATATATATATATATATATATATATATATATATATATATATATATATATATATATATATATATATATATATATATATATATATATAATATATATATATATATATATATATATATATATATTGTTAAAAGTGATAGCTAGTTCAGCGTTTATTATATTTTTCAAGATATTTTCTCTTTGTCTTAGAGTGTCTTATTCTCTTTAGTAATCAATTTTATGACTTCGCCGTAGCTGGTTATTTTGCTGTATCGCGATTTGGGGTCTATAACCCTTCTTCAGCAGCATGTGGAGATATGTTTTCTCCTTAGTTGTAGAGGTGAGCAATACTGAACATGGTTTAGTTGCAGCGTGAAGCGCGTCTTATTGAAGTCTGGCTGCCGCGCGCGTGAGTGGGCGACGCTGATTGGTTGATGACTTCTGCTCCTCCTTGTTTTGTGTCTCTGGGGGATGGCTGTCATTACCCTTTGTTTTTTTCATGCTCGGAAGCGCTTATAGGTCGTATGCTTGTATGTTAAACTTGGGGTTTATATCTTTTATGTACAGTGCTTCTAAAATTGGAAGTCGCCGTATATCTGCGCACATGTCGACCAATTCTGTATTTTCTTCTAAACACTTTCTTGTGATGATGATGCCGTGTTTTTCTAGTAGGTGACTTTTTGGGGCTCCGGATGTTAAGTGGCAAGTAAGACGTCGAGACAGCTTCGTTGTCGTCATGACGATGTAGGATGAGGGGAGGCTTCCCAGTTCCCTCGTTTGCACGTGATCCTATATCCAGTGTTTCTCAACCTTTCAAGCTTACCTTGTGGACCCCTTACATCCACTTATATATTCAGGGGACCCCTTGGTACGGGATTAGATAGGATAGTCATTTTACATTTGTATGTAAGGATGGTTAATAAAAGGTTTTCTTTTCACAGGAAGTGGTGTTTATTAGTATCAGATTGTTTTCATTTTACAAACATGATACAAAAATAAAAGAAAAAAATCCGTGTATATTTACGCAATGGAAAATAAAGTAAACTTCACTTTTAAGAAAACAGAATAATTAGGCTTTCAAAATAGTAAACTCTTATTTAGCGACTCTGAAAAAATAAGTTACAAATAACATGGTCATATAAAAAGCTTCCCACATAAAATTTTGTTTATGATCAATTAACTTTTTCTTTATCTGCAAATTATGTTTATGTTTTACTTAATGTGATACTTGCTGCTGACTGCTAGCAGTGATATTATCAATGCGTGGGGGTATTCTTGATAAACTGACACGCATGTCTTCTTCGATCCTTAATCTTGACCTATATTTAGTTTTCAGTGCTGTCATGGCTGAAAAGCCTGACTCACATAGGTAGGTGGTGGTGAAAGGTAACAACACTTTCATAGCTGCTCCATGAGAAATCGGGAACTCAGGAAAACATTGAGCCCATGAGGTTTCTAGTGGCACTGCACTGAATCGAGTCTTCATGGTACCATCAGATGATAGGTCAATGAGCTCCTCTAATAATTTTGACTGTGAGACTTCTGGGAGCTTCATCTCAATATTATCAATGAAGGGGTTTTCTATCCACTGGTAATAAGCAGCCTGCTCCTCAGTTACCTCAGGGAAATAGCTGTTGAAGTTCTCCAACAACTTTGACAGGTGCAATGTTACCTGTGCTTTGACTACATTGAAACTAATGCCTCTGTCCTGAATGAATGCATGCATATTTTCAAACATATCAGTGATTCCTGACGAGGTACGAACACGCCACAACTTGAGCTTTTTTTTTAAAGCCTCAACTTTTTGATACTGAAAAATGTTGTTTGTGTTTGCACCTTGCATTGCTTTGTTCAGCTTATTTACTTCGCTGAATATTTCTGCCAGGTAGGTCAGCTGAAGAAGCCATTTATCATCATTAAGACATCTGCAAGCTCAGCTTCCTTCTCTGAGAGGAATGTACACAGCTCCTCCCTTAGGCTGAATAAGCGTGTGAGCATCCGCCCGCGGGACAACCATCTCACCTCTGTATGCATAAGTAGAGATATATAGTCTGCACCTACTTCCTCACAGAGTGCAGCAAACAGTCTGGAATTTGTGGCCCTTGCTTTAACGAAGTTTACAATTTATACTGCAGTGTTCATAACTGCGTGAAGCCCAGGCTCAAAGTCTTTTGCAGCGAGCATTTCTCTGTGCAAAAAACAGTGAGTTGCAATGGCACGGGGAGCAACTTCTAATATTCTGGTCACGACTCCTTTATGCCTGCCAGTTATGGCTGCGGCGCCATCAGTACATATTCCGATGCAATTAGTCCAACTGATTCCATTATCCTTCATAAAGTCATCCAGAGTTTGAAACACGTCCATTCCTGTAGTTGTTGTTCTCATCTCTTTGCAAAACAAAAATTCCTCTCGTAATTCATTCTCCCACATATAGCGCACAAACGCCAGTAGATGTGACATTTTGGACACATCTGTTGATTCATCCAGCTGGATGGCAAAGTCATTGTTACGGAGACGTGCAGTGCATTGTTTCAGTATGTCTTCAGACATTGATGAGATGCAGCGTTTCACAGTGTCATTTGATATTGGATTTTTTGTTAATGCCTTAGCTTTTTCATCCCCTTGCATTTCTCTGACAATTTCAATTGCACAAGGCATGATCAATTTTTCCCCAATTGTGTGAGACATTTTCTGAGCCACAATATATGAGATCTTAAGCAGTTTTTTATCCATAGTGGTAGTGGCCTTTAACCCGACTTGTGCACTGCGCAGTTCTTTAGCTTTGCGCTCAAAATATTCTCGTGACTTATCCTTGTACTGCCAAGGCCTTGCCTAGAAGTGCCTAATTAACTTGGAGGGCTTCATACTCTCATTGGACAGTACTCTGCAGCAAAGGACGCACTGTGGCTGTTCAACACCTTCACTTGTACTTACTGCAAAGCCATAGTTAAGGTAAATATCATCATATTTCCTAATTTTTTAGTTCATAACATGACCAGAACTAATCTTCCTCTTCTTCTCAACGGATGTGACCTCTGACTCATCATCTGAAGATTTTAGCTAGCTCATCACTGTTTGTTTAGTAGTTCTTGTTTTAATGAGGACGGTCTAATAACATATTTGTCCATTTTCTTCACAGACAGGTAAACATCAGTCTGGAAAAAGAAAGAAAGAAAAAAACTAAGGTGAAGAAGACCTACATATTTGTTGCACAGTGTCAGTATTATAGTGTGGTCAAATGAAAAACAAGCAAACAAACAAATTAAACAACATTATGCGAAAACTTACAATCCGCAAGGACAGCCAGTCACGCCACGTGTTCAGTCAGCAGCAGTCGTCAGCAGAATGAATACAGCTCTCGGGCTGATCCCTGGGCAACGCGCTGTGTAGCTATTGCATCATGTTATGCCACCCCGGAAGCAGCGTTGCCAACAAATATAACTTCCTCACTTTTTTAAAGCATTTAGTGATAGCAACATTATAATATATTATACAAATCATCGCCACATTCTGAGAGACGCAACTAGCCAGGGAAAAACTAGAAAAAAAACCTCGACATCTCGATTAAGACACATTGTGTAATCATGAATTATAAAAAACTGAGCCATGACAGGATTAACTGTAATATGTTGAATTCCCCGTCCTGCGGACCCCTTGATAGGTTTATTCGGCCCCCTAGGGGTCCGTGGACCCCTGGTTGAGAAACGCTGCATAGTATTATACGACATGGGACTTCTGGGTTGTCTCCTTTATCTGGCTTGGGCTGTTTCGGAGGAGGAGGTTGCTGGTTTTCTTGTTTTTGTAATATATTTGTAGTTTTATTCTTCTCTTTGGGTCTGCAGGTTTCACATTACGGTTGACGATTTGTGATATTATTCTGTCTTCTTCCTAGCGATCTACTCAAGTCCTCATCAACAACGGCTTCAGTGAAAGAGACATCAGCCGTCAGACCAAGAAAATTATGGAAAGCTGGTACAATCCTAACACCAAAGAAAAAAGCCAAGACATTACTATTTTTTACCGGGCGTTCTTCTCCACCGCTAATCAGGAAGAAGAAAGAATAATATCACAAATCGTCAACCGTAATGTGAAACCTATAGACCCAGAGAGACACAAAACAAGGAGGAACAGAAGTCATCAACAAATCAGCGTCGCCCACTCACGCGCGCGGCAGCAGGACTTCAATAAGAAGTGTTTCACACTGCAACTAAACCATGCTCACCTCTACACCTGAGGACAAAACATCTCTCCACATGCTGCTGAAGAAGGGTTATAGACCCGAAATCGCGATACAGCAAAATGACCAGCTACGGCGAGGTCATAAAATTGATTACTTAAGAGAATAAGACACTCTTAGACAAAGAGAAATATCTTGAAATAGATAATAAACGCTGAACTAGCTATCACTTTTAACGAGATCTGTCTCAGAGAAAATCTCCTGCCCGTATATACTCTAAAATATATATATAATATAATATTATATTATATATATATATATTATAATATATATATATATATATATATATATATATATATATATATTAGGGTGATGCAAAAATGTCGACTATCTCCGAATTTTCGGGGCACCCCCTAATTTGATTCATTATACTATAAAAACAATCTGTGCAAAATGTTGTGTCAATCTAGAAATATTTAGAGGCTGCTACCACGATTCAAAGTTTTAGGATTTCTACTTTTTCTGTGTGATTTCAGTAAATCACCTACTTATTATAAAACGCTTGACTGCTGAACTTGGTATAATGTTTGCACTTGAGCGGAAGGAGTTCCTCTCTATGTGATTGTTAACGCACCCCCCTTCCACCTCCCGCTACCTCCCCCACCCCTCCCCCCTGGCCCCCACCCCCATGCCCGGTGCTGAGCTCTAGGGAACCCCAGTGCAGCCAGTACCCTCACAGCAGTCACACGCGGAGGTTGTTATTTGGTGTCCGTGTCAGTGTATCAATAATGGATCCACCTACTCGAAGTGCAACAGCTATTTGGCTAATTGGTCAGCCATCAAGAATCCTAAAAACGTCTGTCCTTCCATCCAAAAGAGAAACAATGGCATTATTAATAAACTATAAAATAAATGGGAAATAGTTAGCGCTAATGTTAGCATGGTACTACTGTATGTATCAGAAAACGAAATATATCAATGGAAAGCTAATAAAATTCTGCTTCTATGGATATCTTCCATCTTATAAGTTGTCCCACAAAGTTTTACATGCCGACGTGTTTAAGTGAATTGTAAGTTCATGCATATTTCTTCAGAGTCTCATAATGACCTTTATTTAATGTGTTTCACTGTGTTTTATGTGATAATCTTATAGAACAAACATTTCCGAAGATAACAGTATATCCTTTATACATGTGTAGTGTTCATTTTGACCATCTACACCTTTGTTACCATTATGTAGTGCCCACCTTGGGAGTGTACTCTACAGTCCTGGTTACTCCGCTGCCACCACCCACATTAAGTGGGAAAAAATATATGATTGAACAAAAATAAAAGATTTAAGAAAATATGTAAGGACTGGTTGGAAACAGAATGATAACGCGTTAATATATATTTCTAATTATAATATATTTAACTCTTTACTGTCTCCATTATGTAGTTATTATACATTCACAAGTTATCTTAATATTAAGTCTTCCTTCCCTCCTAGCGATACGCACGCGAAATGCTCAAGTCGTTATCCTAATATAGTTTACTATCTTTGGTAACTTCAGTCGCACTGTTACCCCTTAACGATACGCACATGTAATGCTCAAGTCGTTATCCTAATATAATTTACTATCTTTGGTAACTTCAGTCGCACTGTTACCCCTTAACGATACGCACATGTAATGCTCAAGTCGTTATCCTAATATAATGTATACGTAGTCTATCCCACTTCCAACTGTTTCCCTCTCACTTATTTTTCTATTTCCTTCTTTTCTCCTCGTCCTCACACGGCTGGCTGTGACATGTTGTGGTTGTCCCCTCTGCTAATTTGTGAGCGCTTGGCCCCATGGTCCGCCAACAGCATCCTACCTTGGGACCCTAAGTAATGCACTTCATTAGTCTTGGTCAACAAAAAGAATCACCAGTAAGTCATGTCTACATCTCTAGTTAACAAACATTTCACAACATACCTTTACCAAGGGTGAGAATATCACCTCCCCACAGGCGACTTAACTCAACGAACGTCGAGCTGCTTCTAAAATTATTCTAACCTAGAATCCCCGTTCTCACCTCGTTTCGCTACGTGTCTAATTACTACTGGTTTAAAATATAAGCCTAACCAGTGATTCAGGAATGAGGCGTGGAGGAAAATTCCTCGTTAGCTTATTGATACTTATGTGTTATTTCATCTCTTCCCCTATTAATGTAATTTCTCGCGTTACACATGTATAACATGATATACTGCGGGGTCATGCCTTGAGAACTTCCGCAGGTCTTGGGTGAACAGAGAGGCCCTGGTACTAAGATGGCGCCCAGTAGCGTTTAACATAGGGCCGATGAATGGCGGTATACCCTCTTATTACAGAGACCCTAGTAAAGACGTGGTCTGTGCTTGTTCTTCGTTTGTTTACCTTCACCGCGATGCGACGATACTCGTCGCGGCTCAATCATTTTGACGGTACCAATTACGTGACGAAGTACACTCTTCACCTAAGAGGACATTTGACAATCTGGCTGTTATTACCAAAGGCATCGATACGCCTCTTCAAGTCGCTATTTAGTGTCCATGTCTCACATCCATAGAGTAAGACAGGGATCACAAGTGCCTTGTAGATCCGTATTATTGTCATTCATGTATACCGACAACGCCAAATACTCGTGCTGAGCGAGTCCATAACACCGTGGGCTATGCCTATCCGCCGTAAAACTTATTGACGTGACCCGCCATCATGATGGACTGCGCTACTAAGGTGTAAAACTTTCCAAGATCTCAATGTCCTCGCCGCACGCATGAAAAAACTGTACTGTTTCATCTAGTAAGCCTCCAAACACCTGGACCTTGGTTTTGAGCCAGGAGACCTCAAGTCCCAAAGGCTTTGCCTCCTCGTGCAGCGCCTCGAGAGCCATCACCGACTTCAGCGACTCAGGAAAGATTACTGTATCATCGGCAAAAACAAGATCAGTGATCTTGGCGTCACCGAGGAATGCTCCACAATCACTTTGATCTACAACTTTGCCCAATACCCAGTCTATACAAGTTTTGAAAAGTGATGGGGCATGGACGCACCCTTGCCTCACTCCTGTATTCACAGGAAAAAAGTTGGGTACACCTACTCCACACTTCACAGCACTCTCAATCCCAGAATACAGGCAAGTCATCAACCAATAGTACTAGCAGGTATCCCGCGAAGTCGCAGAAAATCCCAGATGGACTCAAGATGCACTGAGTCAAACGCCTTCTTGAGATCAACATAGGGCAAGCATCACCTGTCGAAACTCACGTTGGCGTTCCACCAGGATACGAAGCGCTAGGATACGGTCCGTTGTTGACATAGCAGGCGTGAACCCATACTGTTGAAGTATTTGATGCTTCAGCAGATAACTGCGGATCTGCGTCAGCAAGAGATGCGCAAGAACCTTGCCTGGGACGCTGAACAGTGTAATACCGCGGTAATTGTTGCAGTCCTGACGGTCTCCATTCCCTTTCCAAATAAGGACGACCAGCCCACTTTTCCAGTCAGAAGGAATGAGCAGCAAAGCAGTCAGGAGACTGCTTTGGCATGGAAGAAAGGGTCACGGCGAACAAGAAAAGCTTCAAAGAAGACTGATCAACTGCTCAATAGGATTGTTAAAGTCAGCAATCCGTTTAGCTGAATGGTACCTGATTGCCACACAGCAGTCAGGACAACATGCAACCGCGGATCATGGCCTCACTCTCAGCTTTGAGCAGCTCCGCACTGATATTGCAAACATCAGCTGCCTTTCCACCCCTCAAATTTGCTACAGCCTCTCTGACTTCGCCCGCCTGCATCAGACCGAGCCCGTGTTTTTGGAGACGCACATCTCCCTCGCTATCTGGCCCATGGTTTTCCCACCTCGATACATGGTTACTATCTGTGTCTTCTTCGCAATGGATAGTCTCTTTGACCGGCATAATGCTTTAGTAGACCTGGAGGAGGCGGTAGAGGATGGAGGGGCGAAGGAGGGTGTAGGAAGGTGGGGGAACCAAACACAACAACCTCTTCCTATGATGACTTGGAAGATACTGAGCGGCCAGCAGCGAGGAATCTACAGCAGACAGCCTAGTACACTGCAAGATATACAAAAAACGTAAACAAAATCAATCGCCCCCACCGAAAATGGCAAAAAAGCTTAAAAGGCGCCGTCACACTAGTACTTTTTCCGTCGATGACTACGATTTCCGTCGTTTTTTTCTCGTTCCGTCGACTTTTTCCGTCTGAATGAGTCAGACGATAATGATCGTCTTCACATGGAAAGTTGTCGTCAACTTTCATAGTCAAATCAAAATCCATAGTGATTTCTTTAAAGATATTCGATATAAATCAGTATTTTTTTCCAAATTATAATTCAATTTATTTGAAAGTATTATAAATATTCAAGTGCCTAATTGCATATGTAGATACATTTTATTTGCGGTTATATATAAAAGCCAACAGTCTCTCGCGTGACTAGATTGTTGTTGTTAGTTCCTCATCGTCTCATGGTCCTCCAAATTCGGCTCTTTCAAGAGTCTTATGTGGTAAACACTTTCTTTTTCTCGACGAGCCAACCATGAACGCATCCATGCATGTTTTTAGCTAGTTTGGCTCGTGTACGATTGACAATACACACAATTAAGTGTATAGCAGCGATAGCCTGCCTGGGTGTCGGAGCCATGTTTGTAAAACTTTGTTTACAGTCGACGGAAAAAGCTGACGAATGGCTGTGTGTGTGTGACGGCATGCAGTAAAAAAATTGTCAATTATCAGAAAATTGATGAAATAAATAGACAAAAAAAGTCCTAGTGTGACGCCGCCTTGAGACGTTATTCCCGTTCTAAGTTTTTCTGCGTCCTAAGTTTTTTTGCGCCGGCTGTACTATAGGAGTAGCTGTGTGTCTGTCTGTTTTGGGTAGCCGAAACTGTAAATTCAATTTTGATGAGAGTAGGCTCGAAACATCGCAAATAAATCGTAGGTGGTAAGCGGCTTGGTCCCATGTCGATTGAATAATTTTGAAAGGGGGTTTTGGGCTAAAAACATTTTTATGTGTATAATATTACAAGAAGAAACTCTGCGGTAACGCCTTGCCGCATTTCACTAACTCCGTAGACTCTTGGACTTACCGTTTGTGTGCGTGTGTGAGTGTGTGTGTGTGTGTATGTCTGTGTTTGTGTGTGCGTGTGTGTGTGTGTGCATGTGTGTGCGTGCGTGCATGTGTGTGTGTGTGTATGTGTGTGTGTGTGTGTGTGTGTATGTGTGTGTGTGTGTGTGTGCGTGCGCGCGCGTGTGCGCGTGATTGGGGTCGATATTCTAATCTACTAAAGCAGTAGCCGTGTGTCTGTGCCAGGGCCAGACCAAGAGTTACGTGGGAGTCTACTTGTCTACACCCGTGTTCACGCACGACCAACTCTACGTCAGCCTGTCAAGGGTTGGATGTGTTGATGCCGTCGAAGTATTAGCGTCCCGTGGAATCACACGGAACGTGGTCTACCCCGAGATACTTTGACCAGTGACCAACAACACAATTGGAGTCAGCACTCACTTTGTTGTCATAATACATACTACTATATATACTACATAATATTATACACTACTACACTACTATATATATACTACATAATAATAATAATATATACTACTACTACTACTACTAGAAACATCAATGCATGGGTCCAAAGAGCCCACAAGCACTTGTCGTGTTTAAAGCGATCCGGCTTTGTTGATCAACAAGTCTTTGTTAGTAAACATTCGCCTCCGCACATGCGCAGTTTGCACCCCCTGTTGTTGGTAAACAAAGCCGGACTGCACCGAATACACAGACTGCTGGTAACGCGACACCAACAACTCCACTTTCCCCGGCGCGGCGATCCACTGTTAGACGGACAAGTATTTAATTATTGTCATTTTTTAGTCCAGTGGTGGGTGCCGTTAATCAAAAAGTTAACTTCGTTAACCGTTAATCCGTTAATCAAAAAATTTACTTCGATAACCGTTAATCAGTTAATTCTTTAAAAATGTAACGGAAGTTATCGATAAACCGTTAACGTAAATTTTTATTATAGAAAAAAAACAGAAAATCTGTTTTTGCTCTAAAACCACCTAAAAACACCTTTGAAAAGTGCCAAAACTATAAAATCTGCCTTTATGGGGTTTTTAAGGGCTTTAGAAGCCAAAAACTATAGTTTTTTTTGCTTTAAAGTTAAAAAAGGCAGATTTTATAGTTTTAACTTTAAAAAAAAACTAAAAAAGGCTGATTTCATAGTTTTGGCCCTGTTTTACGTTTTGAAAGGCTTTTAGAGCCAGGAAAGGGTGAAAACAAACTTAAATGAAACACAATATTAGTATAAAACTAAAAAAAATTGGGTTAGCGGACTTGAGTTAACGGAAGTTAAATGTAACGAAAGTTCATTAGTCCGATAATGATTTCCAAAGTTAACTTAAAAGTTAAATCGTTAACGAAAATGTTAATTTCGTTAATTAACGATTAATGGATTAACGGTTTGGTGCCCACCTTTGTTTTTTACAACCTACTTATTTTTGCATTGGTACGTTCTTACCTCATAATGACCCGTTTTCCCCCTTTTGGGGAGGATTGATTTACATCTTCAACCTCAATAGTTGGGCGTGATGTTTTTTTTTCTATGTAACATTTTTTTTTGATGTCACCCAAAATTTAAAACAGGAAAATTATACCTCTAAAACACGGGCGCCAGTTTGACGTCACTATTTTAGAAAACAGAGAAAACACTGTAAAAGGGGGCCGCTACTTTTATGTACTACTACAATACACCAATTTCTTACCCTACTACCGCAAGATGCCCAGTTTTTCCTCCTTCAAGTGATTATAGTTTTCCCCACTGTTTTGGATATTAAGTTGGGTTTTAAGGAAAAAAGTGGATAGACAGAGTGTGGCCCGTGCACTGACAAGTGAACTTCTGGGATGGCATTCCTTATAGGGATTTAAAATAACCTGCATGACTTAAAACTGACAGATAGACAAACCATAGAGGAAAAGGTAAAATGTATCTTTTTTTTTCCCCACAAAACAAAACATACCCCCTTTTCGTCCTCTCCTCACCACTAAAAACCTTTCTAACCATACTTTCTCCCTTTTCCCTCTATGATTTCGTCTACTGTCTGCGTACATGTCTTGCGGTTTCTTTAACTCCCAAAAGAATGGCCATCCCAGAAGTCATCCTTGTCGGGTGTAGGGGCCATTATCTCTGTCTATCCCCTTTTTCCTTATAACTACAACTTACTTTTTCCCAAAAACACGTGAATACCTACTACACATTTGAAGGGGGATTACTGTCATCTTGGCATATAGGGTTATGAAAGTTAGTAAGGTTAGTTAGGTTTCAAATAAAACTATAATTTTACAAGGTTGGGTTATAATTTTTTTTTTAGGGGGGGTCTCGCTTGGGGTTATTAGTGAGAAAAGGTGGGTTTTGGGTTTTATAGTAGGTTAGATTAAATTTAAACAATTATATTTTTGAGGGGCCCAAAGGGGGTCGTTAAGGAGGGGGGGGGGTAAAAGGGGGCTCCCCCCCCCCTTTTTATATTTACAGTTTAGAGGTTCTGAAGGGATCTGTAAAGGTCGGGGAAAAACCTCTAATAAGGGCGGGAAAGGACTCTAGAATTTTACCTAATCACGAGTGTTGTATATTTAAACTGAAAACCCAGCCTGCTCACCCTACCTCAAAACCCTTGATACGCATATTTTATTTCCCCAACTTATCACAGCTCACTAAACCCCCACGCACATATCATTTGCAAGTTACTTATCCATGCCAATACATACATACATCAAATGGTCTTCCCCGAAATAGAAAATGAATTTTCCTTTCATCGAGAAATCACGCCTTGCAGACATCCCCACTTTTTTCCTCCTTTTTCTTGTCTTTAGATAGTTTGAACACATTCCCCCTGGGTTTTAATTGTGGTGTTTTTTTTCCTTCAAAAAAAACAAGCATAAATGTTTTTTTTGTCGGGGGACAAAATTGAATGCATAATAGGATTGCGGTTTGCTGAGCCAAAAAAAGCCGATCAGCTGACAGGCGAGTTTTGAGTCTGCATTATACGTCCCCAAAACCAACACAGCGGTTCCCGCGTGTTGTGATATTTTGGCCCCAAAAAAAGGGCCCAAAATTTCATTTATGGGCATTTCTCACAAAAAGAATAGATACAGTGTATTGCCCCCCTTTTTCACCCAAAAAATTTTTAAAACTCCGTTTTTTAGGGTGATAAACGGTCCCTTTTGGAAAGTGTGCTAATTCGAGACAGTGAATGACAATCAATCAAAACAAATACATTCTTTCGGAAAAATTGGGATTTGAAGACAAAAAAAAAAGTGAGAAAAATTTTATGCATCATTTTTTTTTGTTCCATTTCTTTTTCTGTGAAATTACTGCAATTAATTTATATGCTGATTGGAGTAATGTCTCGTGAAATGATGATCGTATCATCGTAATCTAGGTTCATTTTTTTAAAAATTATCTGGTATTTTTTAAAACCGTGTAGGAGTCAATATGTCGTATGGGGCCCGAGCACCCCCTGTGGCCGCGAGTATCCGGCGAGCCATTCCGCTCGGTTAGACTACCTTTTGACTCGATCTGTCTCTGGGGGCCGTCTGGGGAAAAACGCGACTAGAATTGGTCTGGGGGGTGTCGGGCTCGACTTATTTTCTATTTTCCCATCAAACCCGTACTTAATGTTGTATGGTCAATATAGGCTTATGCAAAATGGAAAAAACAGGTTTTCATTATTCTGGGGTTTTAATGAGGATTGTTGGGAAAAAAGAAGCATTTTCCTCACAGGGTCCTACAAAAATTCTATTAAAAACTGTAAAGGAAGGCTTCAAAGCTTCAAGGCATGGGTTAATATTACCTTTTTCTTTTCATACGGAGGTAATATTAACCCATGTACCCGCCCTTTAACATTCCTTTACGTATTTAGTAATTTGTAGGACACCTTTCGAATGCTTCTATTTTGCCCAAAAATCCCCATTTTAACCCATGAAAAATGTAAAAATCGTATATTTTTCCATTTGCATAAGCTTGTTGACCATGACAAAACTTGATTGTACTGGGTTTGGGAGGGAATAATAGAAAAAAGTGACCCACCCCCAGACCCCTACATTCTACTCCGCGTTAGTTCCCCAAAGGCCCCAGTGACGATCGAGCTCACTAAAGGGGCGTTTTTTTGTGACGTTCACCGCCCTGGGTTTAGTCCATCTATAAACCCTTTCCGGCTGGACTGATCTCGCTAAAATACATCGAATTGGGGCCCCCTCCCCTTCGTTTGTTCCCATTGGGTGGGGGATCGAGTGGGGGGGGTTCCTCCCATATAGTGTTGTTGAAAATATATTTCGTTTTTTTCTACTGTTTTCCCCTTTTTCCCGGTTTCACTATATTTTCGTTTCGTTGTTTTAAATTTCCCCAAATGTTTTTTTCGGGAAAATTTGGGGAATATTGTAATTTTTGGGTAAAAATTATTTTTAGGTTTAGGGTTTCGGCCAATCAGGGTTTTGTTTCATTTTCCTTTATCACCCAGCAGAAAAGGGCTCCTGGTTGTCTTCCCCCTGACTTTTAGTGCGCATGCGCCAAGTTCTCCCCACACTGGCCCCAAGGGGGGTTTCCCTGCTTGCTGGGTTGGACTAGAGGGGGGCCCGGGCTAAAAACGGTCCCAGAAACCCCTCCCCAAAAAAACAGTGGCCCCCCCCCCCGGACTAGCACAGTCTAAAAGTACCTGATTATATAGAGTGGGCGACAACTCGTTTTTGGGCCCCCATATTGGTCCCAAGGCCCCCTTTTTTTCCCACCCAAGACCCGGGGGAAGTTTTCAAGGCTTTTACCCCAGTAAAAACCCAGGGTTTATACATGTATAAAGGGATGGGCCTTTTTTCTTGGAAAAGTTTGTTCTATAAAAATTATCACAAAAAAAACTTTGGAAAAACACATTTAAATAAAAAGGTCATTATGGGGACTCTGAAAAAAATATGATGAATTTAAATTCACTTAAATTTTCTTTTCGTCTGGATAATTTTGGGGGACAGTTTTATAAGTTTGGGCCAGAAAATCAATACAAGCAGAATTTAATTAGCTCTCCATTGACATATTGTTTTTTTTGATAATAAAAATAAACCATAAAAAAACATTAAGGCTAACTAAATAAATTGCTCTCCCCCCCCCCCACCCCCCCTCTCCCCCCTTCTCTTTTCTCTCTCCCCCCCTCTTTCTCTTCTCCTCTCTCTCTCTCTCCCTCTCCGTGAAAAGAGGAAAAAGAAAAAGAGACGGGGAGAAAAGAGAGAGGGGGGGAAAAACGGGGGCCAAAGGGGGAAGAGAGAGGAGAAAAAGAGGAGAAAAAATAAGTAAAAGAGAGATGAGGTGAGAGATATAGAGAGGGGAATAACCAAAAAAAACTTTAAAATTCTCTCTCTCTTTCTCTCCCCCCTCTTTTTCCCTCTTTTCCCCCTCCTCTCTCTCTCCTCTCCCCTTTTCTCTCTCTTTTTCCCTCCCCTCTCTCTTTCTCCTCTACTCTCTCTCCTCCCCCTTCCTTCCCCCCCCCAATTTATAATAATATATATATATATAATATTATATATAAAAAAAAGAAAAAAAAAAAAAATAAAAATAAAATATTATATATATATATATATATAAAATTATATATATATATAAAAATATATATATAATATATATATTTAATTTTAAAAATATTTTAATATATATATATATATATATTCTTATATAAATAATAATAAAAAAAATTAAGAGGAGAGAAAAAGAGACGAGAAGGAAGAGAGAGGGGGGAGAAAAAACCGGAGAGGGGGAAGAGAGAAAAAGGGGGAAGGGGGGAGAGAAAAAGAGAAAGAAAAGGAGGGGGAAAGATATAAAGGAGAAAATATGGGGGAAAGTAAACAAAAACCCCTTTTTAAAATTTAATTTTCTCTCCCCTCTCCCCTTCTCTCTTTATATAATAAAAATATATAAAATTTTATTAAATATATATATTTTTAATATTTTTTTATATATTTTTTATATATATAATATAAAAATATTTTATATATATTAATATATATTAAAATATTTATATATATTTTAATTATATTTATATAATTATATATTTTAATTTAGAAAAGATAAATAAAAAAGGGTTTTAGGTTATTTTTCTCAAAATCTCTCTCATATTTTTTTCATCCTTTTTCCTCTTCTCTATCTCTCCTCTCTCTCTCTCTCCCCTTTTCTCTCTCTCTCTCCTCTCTCTCCTCTTCTCTCCTCTCCCCCCTCCGTGAAAGGAGAGGGGAGAGAAAAAAAATTAAAGAGAATATAAAAGGGAGAGAACCCAAAAAACCCCTTTTTTAAAAATTCTCTCTCTCTTTTCTTTTCTCTCTCTCTCTCTCCTCTCTCCTCTCTCTCTCTCTCTCTCCTCCCCTTCTCTCTCTTTCCTCTCTCTCTTTTCTTCTCCCCTCTATATATTTTAATATAATATATATTTTTTAAAATTATATAATATATATAATATATATATTTTAAAATATATAATATAACTTTATATATAATTTATATATATATATAAAATATTTTTTTATTTTTTATAAAAATTTTATATATATAAATATATATATGATTATAATAGTATATATATATATATATATATATATATATATTTTTAAAATATATATATATATATATATTTCTATAAAATTTTAAATAAAATATAAAAATATATTTTTATATTTTAATTAAAATATTCTATATATAAAATTTAAGAGAGAGAGAGAGGAAGAAAAGGAGAGGAGAGAGAGAAGGAGGAGGGAGAGGGGGAGGAGAGAGAGAGTAAAGAGAATCCCTGGGGTTAAAAAACGGGGAAAAGGGAAAAGAGAAAAAGAGGAGAGGGGGGAAAAGAAAAAGAGGGGAAGGAAAAAATAATTAAAAAGGGTTTTTTTTTTGGTTTACTTTTCTATACCCTCTCACTCATCTTTTTCACTTAATCTCTCTTTCACGGAGAGGAAAAAGGAAGAGAGAGAGAAAACGAGAGAAAAGGAAAAAGTGGGGGAGAGAGAGAGCGAGAGAGGAAAGAGAGAGAGAGAGAGGGGGGGGAGGGAGAGAGAGAGGGGGGGGAGAGCAATTTTTTTAGTTAAACCCTTAATTTTTGCATGGTATTTTTCCCCCTTATCGGGAAAACCAAAAATATGTCAAGGGAAAGCTAATTTAAATTAGGCTTGTTTGAATTTGCCATCTTAAAAAGCTGGTCCCACAAAGTTATAAATGCCGACGATTTTTTAAATTTAAAATTTTAAAATTTCTTTCCATATTTTTTCAGTTTTTAATGCCCCTTATTTAAGGTGTTTTTACCATTTTTTATGATAATCTTATAGAAAAAAAAATTTTCCCGAAGATAAGTTATCCTTTTATACATGTAAACATGATATCCCTGCG
Organism: Chionoecetes opilio; assembly: GCA_016584305.1. NCBI lineage: Eukaryota > Metazoa > Arthropoda > Malacostraca > Decapoda > Majidae > Chionoecetes > Chionoecetes opilio. Next base: position 18,690 of record JACEEZ010025797.1, on the reverse strand, counting down.
GGGAAATCCTTGAAAATTTCCCCCGGGGGTTTGGGGGCCCTGTGAACAGGGGGGCCCTTGGCACCAAAAATGGCCCCCAAGTAGCGTTTAAATGGGGCCCTATGAATGACGTTCCCCTTTCTTTAAAAGAGGTAGGCCTACCCTTTTAGGGTAACCTATAAAGAGGGTAACGCCATTCTTTAATGCCCTATGTTAAACGCCTTGGGGCCCCCCATTTTTTGTCCCAAAGGGCCCTTTTCCTCTTTTCCCCCAAGACCTGGGGAAAAAGTTCTCAAGGCATAACCCCGCAGTTATATGTTATAATGTTTTAAAGGATAAAATTTTTCTTCGGAAAAGGGCTTTTCTATAAGTTTATCACATAAAACACAGAAAAACCCAACATTAAATAAAGGTCATTATAAAGACTCGGGAAAGAAATATGTTTAAACCTTAACTACATTTAAAAAACCGTCGTCATGCAAAAAACTTTTTTGGGGACATTTAAATAAGATGGCAGATATCAATACAAGCAAAATTTTAAATTTTTAAACCCCTTTCCATTGACATTTTTTCGTTTTTTATACATACAAAATACCATGCACTATTTAAGGTTAACTAAAATAAATTCCCCCTCTCCCGCTCTCTCTCTCTCCCCTCTCTCTCCTCTCTCTCTCTCTCCTCCCCTCTCTCCCCTCTCTCTTTTCTCTCTCTCTCTCCCCCCCCCTCTCCGTGAAAGGAGGGGGAAAAGATAAAAAGGAAAAAAGAGAGATAAAGTGAGAAAATATGAAAAAGAGGTTTTTTTTTTGGTTTTACTCTCTCTTTTCTCTCTCTTCTCTCTTCTCTCTCTCTTCCCCTTCTCTCTCTCGAGGAGAGGAGGAGAGAAGGGGGAGAAAAGGAAAAAAAGGGGAAGAGAGAAGGGGAAGCAGGAGAAAAGAGAGGGGAGAGGGTTGGGAGAGGGGAGAGAGGGGGAAAAGAAAAGCAAAAATTTTTTTTAGTTTACCCTTTAATGTTTCCCAATGGTATTATTGTTTTGTATCAGAAAACAAAAATATTTTTTCCAAGGGAAAAAGCTAAATTAAATTCTGCTTGTTTTAAATATTTTCCCCACCCTTATAACCCTGCCCCACAAAATTATACAGGGACGACGATTTTTTAAGGGGAATTTTAAAAGTTCATCATATTTCTTCAGTCTAATAATGACCTTTATTTAA
>JACEEZ010025797.1:0-12500 GCA_016584305.1 Chionoecetes opilio | reverse complement strand
AGGAGAGAATGAGAGAGTGTCACTCAAAATATCTGTATCAACAATCGCATCCGAAAATATTGAAAATGAATATCCACATCCGCATCCCGCATCCACTATTATTGAAAAATCGACATTCAGTCTACCTCTAATTATATATATTACAAAATAAATATCTAAATGGTACTTTATTACGTACTGGTATTCATCGAGCCACTTTTGACTATACTCAGGCATATATCGACCCCCTTTGGACCTTCAAGGCAATTATCGACCCCCTTTAGACACTCAAGACATTTATCGACCCCTGAAAGATCTCATGGACCCCTGGGTGTCGATATTGACCACTTTGAGAACCCCTGCTCTAAAGCAACCTCTCTTTGAATGCCACCCCTGTGATCTAACTTTTGTGGTACTTTATTAAGCTTTCAGTGTTTTCACTCACCTCGCTCTAAATTCTCGTAATACAGTACTATTGACATTCCTGATTCTTGATACTAAAATCCCTACCTCTATTGCTTCACTACGACCACTACTACCACTATTACAACTACTGTTTAAAGTCATAACATTATAAGACGGATATGACGTCACAAAGTGTGGTCGTCATGACAACAGAGGGACGCCGATCGGCCCTTGGGCCGATTCTTCTCCTCCAGGGGCCTCCGCGGCGTGACACACGTGAAGTCGGAAAATGTAAAGCTGTACTGAAGGAACACGAGGCAGCCTCACCACCTATACACAATCGTGCTATTAAGAAACGGTCCTATCATCATTGACACTAGGTAGCTTACTGCCAGCCTCAAATTACGTTGTCCTTATATTCATCCGTTGATTTCATTGTACAGGTATCATAACTCACATACGAGATTAATGGAAGACAAATAGTAAAAAAAAAAAGGATGGGAATGTTGTGAGAAGCGGTGATGCAAAAGATACTTCGCAGTTTCTGTTACTCATTTGTCACAACTCAGAGGCGTGGTAAAAGCAAGCCAAGGCGAGGCATGGTGTCATTCACCCATGATCTTGTCCACGCGAGCCAAACTCGTGATCGCCAGTTTCACTCTCCCGGAGCGAGCTTGGAGCTCATTATTACCAATCTTAGGGTAATGCTGGGACCTCCCACACCACACACCCCCATCCCCTCCCTCAAGGGGGACAGTAACCGCCCGAATTTGCCAGTGAAAAATTCCTGGGAGCGAGCGAGGATTCGAACCGGCTAACCACAATATGGCTCGCCAACGCTCTATCCACTGGACCACTGTGTGTGTGTGAGTATGTGTGTGTGCGCAGGGCCCGCAGAGAAGAGGAGGAGGAAAGAAGGGAGCGTGACGGTGAGAGCCAACGACGATCCCCTCCCTCTTGCATGACCAGCTGAGGTGGAGGAGGAGGAGGAGTAGGAGGAAGCTTGGTCAATAGTAGCTTTTCACCCACGCCACCAACAAGACTGCGGCGGTCGGCGTGAAGACAGTTGAGTTCCTGTCTTCTGGGAGGGGAGAAGGAGAGACGTGAAGAGAGGAAGGAGATAAAGGAGGGGACAAAAAGAGAGAAGGAAAGAGAGAAGAAAGCTGGCTATACAGGTGGAGAGACGCTTGAGTTGACAGACAATTGGAAGTGGCCTCGAGGGTAGAGCATCCGGTTGAGGAACATCGAAGAGGTATATAAATTTTGTTTATTTCTGTCCTCGCGCCATGCTCGACTCCTGCTGCCACCTGTCTTCCTCAACGGTGCCGTCTGCGGAGTGGTAGCTAGACAAGGTGCTGTGTTGGTAGTAAAAGTGGTAGTAGTATTAAACTGGCAGTCTGGGAGGGGCAGCTCAGGAATGCGCTATTGCCACATATTGAAAATAATTGAGCTTAACTTTTGTGATATTTGTAAAAGGCATCACAAGAGAGATATAGTCTACTTGTATTTATACAATTCTAACGTAAATATTATACAGCTGGAGGCCTCAGGCGACTCCACACCCAGACTACCAGTTTGAGCCGGTCCGACTATCGTAGTAAGTAGTAGTTTTGGCATTAGTGGTGGTAGAAGTAGTAGTAGTAGTATAAGTAGTAGTAGTAGAAGCAGTAATAGTTGCCGTAATAAAGGTGATGATGGTATTGCAGTTATATTATTGTTAGCATTAGTTATTATTATTAGTAATATTAGTATTAACTAATTGATGTAATGCTAGTAGTAGCAGCAGTAGAAGCAGTAACAGTATTATCATTATTATTATTAGTAGTAATTGTTAATATCTTTGCTATTGCTATTGTTGTTGCTGCTTTTGCTATCACTACTGCTGCTGCTATTGTTATTGATGTTGCTGTTTATATATTTTTCGCCTATGGTAACTAAATATTCCTTTGGGAACTTACGAGAAAACGGCACAGAAAATTATGCTCGTAGCTGTGATGCGTTGCGTCAGCCTCGTATTGTCGTCATGGAGGTTCAAACGTTGTTATTAAGGCTTAGACGCATGTTAGTGCGACCATCGGGCTGTATTATGGCGGGGAGGGGTCGTACACAAACCAGCGCGAAACATGCAACACATAATCTGTTTCCTATCTGCTGAGTAACATTCCTATTGATTATCTTAAAGAAACAAATTAATTGATGGAATAAGTTTTTATGTTTCCTTGAATGATACAAGAAGCGGAGACATCTTTGCTATCATTATTTCACAAGCTTTTATCATTTTAGTCACGCTGCGTTTTTTGGATTATATCTATTTCTCTATAGAACACTGTGAATCCTGTTATGCACGTTTTTTTCTACAGATGTGCGCCAGGCTCAGAATACAAGCCTAGTGCACTAACATAGATATATAATGGGATTCATGGTCTTATTTTGTGCTATTCCTGCCGCTATTTAGAGGCGAAGGCGGCGGGAAACTCACGCGATGATTGGGGCTCGTGGCGGTAACTATTGCAAGGTGAAGACTTATATGAAAATTATATTACGCAAAAAATATGTTGAATTGAATTTTTACCTTCAGAAACCCATGCCTATATTTTCCCGACAAGATACCCCAGCTTGCACTAACGAGGATACTTATCAGGTGGATAGGAAGGTTGTTGGGTTAAAGGACTTGATCAATACTGCACGAACATGGCACTCTGTGTGGCGCGGCGTGAACAGAGCCGAAGGTGAATGTGGTGAAGTTCAGTGTTTTGGTTTGGCGTCAGAGTTTCAACCCGGCTTAAGTGGCACGGCGCTGGTAATCGCTGTGTTGATTTTACCACGTCCTCTGGTTTTTCACTTATATATACAACTTCTATATACAACTTCTCGACTTAATCGGAGAGGCTTAGCAAGAGGTGTTGGTATGCTGGGAATCTAAAGTGTACTGAAAATGAATCGCGGCCCCGCGGGCGGCAGATAGGCCGCCACGAATACCTAGGTTACGTGTCAACGTATCAGTGGCGAAAATATAACAACGGCTGCTTACACCCAAACCAGTCCTTTCTAATCAAGGTGGCAACGGTCAATACTTATTACAATACAACGGTCAATACAATTACTGGGATTGTTTATTTACCATATCTCAATACTTATATTTTATTTAAATTACCTTAATTTATATCCATTACCATTGTAATTATATATATATATATATATATATATATATATATATATATATATATATATATATATATATATATATATATATATATATATATATATATATATATATATATATATACATTCCTACTCCCCCTATGGTGAGCAAACAACACCTCCCTCAATACCAGGGGGGGGGGAACAAAACTATCAGTCTACTAAGTGAGAGGGTGGTTGGTGGATAATTTCCACAACTGAGGCCCGGCGAATACAGAAGTTCCGCTTCAGGTGATATGACCCCAGGCCACAAACCGCCGGAACACTTGAATAATGGTTTCGGCACTTAAATCTTTGGCTACTTCATAATTAATAGCTCTAGTAGAGGTACAAGTGAATAAGCAGACATATATTTTTTTGGGAGGAGAGTTATCTCCGGAAATTATTATATCCCCTGTTTAGTCAACACCAGTGACCTTAAATAATTTTAGGAGCTTCAATCGATCAGCGGGAAGTTCAGGGGGACCTGGTTAGGTTGCTAGTCTAACTTCCTATTTATTATATTTAATACAAGATTTGAGGTAATATTTGACTGCCTGTCTACCGTATTGTATCCAAAATTGCCTCCTGAAATAGGCTAATGTGGCAGCCATTCCGCCATGTAACGAGCTTCTATGAGATTCTTCCACCAATAATTTAGTAAGATGGTGGCGTTTGGGAATTAATATGGGATGGCAGGTGGAATTTGGAAGATCAGCTTTCAAAATTCGTCCTCGACACCTAATTATACCCTCATTATCTAGGTACAGACCTAATGATTTGACCAATTTGTTCCTATGTGGGCTGGCTGAGGCCAAGAGCTGATATTCCCCTGGAAATACCTGCTTTTGTATTGTTCTGATCGAAAATTTGAAGGAGATAGAGCTACCCCTCTTAATGAATTTTAAGACTAAATTAGTAGTTTTAAGTAGTTTGTTCAATAAGGAAAACCTTTTAATGTCTATAACAGGATCTGGGATCAATACAGGCTCCCTTATTATGTCTTAAGATATGTCTGGCTGAGTGGAAACCTTTTGTTGAGGCATTTTATTACACTCTCTTAGCCAGGTAGGGCCTTTAAGCCATAATCCTGTGTTTAATTTGAGGGTAATAGTTCCTCGAGACACATTATTAGTTGGGTTTTCCTTAGTGACAATATATTTATTATGAACTGGAATAGCACTTTCCTTTAATGACTCACTAATAGGTGTGGGCAAGAAAGTGGTTCCAATTCTGGAAATTTATAGGGGTTGTGTATGACTAGGAATACCTTCCCCTTGTTCGGCTTTGTGAGTAGTTTGTGGGACGGGTCCCATTATTACATTACCACCAGTGCTGGTGAACATAGAGAGGTTCTGTCTTTTGATGACCCTCCTTAGGTAATGCCAAAAATATTCAGCGCCTATAATTAGTTGGAATCAACGTCCTCAAAGGTATTTCTAACTAGTCTAACACCTTTCTCCCGTAACATCTCAGCTGTTTCCTTTAGTCCTTTTATAGTTAAGCTTATACCAATATTATTAACTACAGCAGCTACCCTACATTTATATTTTCCTAATTGGACTAGGGGTTGAACCATATCAAAGTTTTGAGCCTCTTTATTGGCAAGAAAACCTGAAATGGCTAAGTTCACCTTACTAATTATGGGTAGTTGTAATAAGTCAACTATCTCCCTACTAATGAAGGATCTTTGTGCACCACTGTCAAACATTGTCTTTATAATGACTGAATTACCATTGTGGTTCACCTTCAATTCTGCCGTAGAGACAGCTGATGAACTACTCTTATTAGTGACTGCCATTTTAACTACTAGGGTCTGAGTTAATATCACTGTTAGGACAAAGAGCTATGTTGTGAATAGATTGTTTACATTTCCTACAAGTTCTTAACTTCATAGGACATGCCATAGACCACTGTATACCTGGACTGTTCACGCGACAATGTTTTGAATTGCAGGGCTGCATAGGGGCCCGCGGGGCGCCCAACAAAGAGATATAGTGGTCTATGGACTATCATATAGACTGGTTTATCAGTATATATGATATACTGTAATCTTCGTAAATGTTTGTTCTATAATATTATCAAATAAAACACAGTAAAACACGCTAAAGAAATGCCATTACGAGACTATGAAGAAATATGCATGAACTTAATATTCACTTCAACTCTTCGCCATTTAAAACTTTGCGAGTCAACTTTTATCATGAAGGGTATCAATAGAAGCGCAATTTTATTAGCTTTCCAGTGCTATATTTCGTTATCTGATAAATGAATTAGAACCATGCATAAATTAGCGTTAACTAAATAAATAAAATCATCAATCGGGTAATTTTCCCGATTGATGAGGTTATTTATTTATGTAACGCTAATTTATACATGGTACTAATTCATTTATCAGAAAACGAAATATATAAGTAAATAAATAACATCATCAATCGGGAAAATTACCCGATTGATGATTTTTTTTTTTTATTTAACGCTAATTTATGCATGGTTCTAATTAATTTATCAGATAACGAAATACATCAATGGAAAGCTAATAAAATTGCGCTTCTATTGATTCCTTTCATGATAAAAGTTGACTCGCAAAGTTTTAAATGGCGAAGAGTTAAGTGAATATTAAGTTCATGCATATTTCTTCATAGTCTCGTAATGGCATTTCTTTAGCGTGTTTTACTGTTTTTTATTTGATAATATTATAGAACAAACATTTACGAAGATTAGAGTATATCATATATACTGATAAACCAGTCTATATGATCCGTATATATATATATATGAATCCGAGCGGCCCTCCGACTTCGGGCCCTTGCGCGACAGGCCGATATTCCGTGCGCAGTCCAGGTATATAGTGGTCTATGGACATGCATTTAAAGCATGATTGCCACTGAGACAGGCTAGGCAATTATCAAGGCTCATTAACCTTGTTAAGGACCTTATTATTAGTACACGGAACACAATGCAACAGAGGCAGAGAAATAGATAAATGTAATAATACAAAATATATATAAAAAAACGAAATGTTTTACTCACGAACGCTGAGATGTAATAGAACGACACATACCAAGGGTGGTTGGGGCACAGACAATTGCAATGGTAAAACTTGACAGGCTTGCTTGATGAGGGTAGCCTGAAAGAACAGTTAAGAGCGAGTAAAAGAAGTCACATACAGAAAATAAAAACGAAGCAGAATGCCACTGCAGGTAGTATGGAGTGTGATTTGTATAAGTGTGACACAGGGAGTGTGATTATGTGGGTGTGAATGTGTGTATATGTGTCACAGAGTGGGTGTGCACTTGTGTTGTGTCATCGTCCACGTGTTATTGTTATTGTTTACGTGTGTCAGCTGGGAACATGGCGGCGGTCAAGGTGGTGGACAAGATGGCTGACTACAAGATGGCCGACCATCAGCTGTTTTGGAGAAGGAGGTAGAAGGCCAAGATGGCGGTCCCTGTGGCGAACATGGCCCACAACACAATTAAAAAATATTATATGCACCAAAAAATCACTGGAGGCGCTGAGTAGCACAAAACGCCTGAAAGTTAATCAAGGACTCGGCATGGGGCAAATATTTGCTTAAGTTAGTGGATTTTAAGTATTCACAGCGTTACAGTCTAGAGGTGTAGCTACATATAGGCGGGTTGCCACGAGATACCTCGTTGGGTTCCATGCGACCCAAGGGTGAAGAGAAGGCGAGTCGCAAAGTCCTGGAGTGTTGTGCTGCTGAAGCACAATCCTTGGGAGCAGGCCCACCGAGAGTCTGCCGGGGCATTTGCCCCAGGGCCCATGGGGTTCTGGAGGGCCCATGGGGTTCTGGGGGGGGCCCATAGGGTTTTGGGGGGGGCCCATTGAGGCTCTGATAGGCCCATAGGGTCCATCAAACATAGAGGGCTTGCTTGTAGAACTAACAGATCTCCGAAATAACTGAAAAGCTATGTGGAATGAAGCAAAGCTAGTTGCTATTTGCTTCAAACATGAACATCAAGGTGAAACTGTATCGTGGTGGTGGTAAAGTAGCTGGACCTAAACGGAAACAAATATTTCATGATGATGGTGATGGCACAGCAGTTCAGATTTATCAGAACAAAATGAAGCAGATGAGTCACCTGAAAAATAATTTTTCAGAAAGTCTGCGTTATAGTATATATATTATTGCATAATATAATTGGCTGACTGACTGTTACATTCAAACCTGCCAAGAATATTGCTGAAAACTTCAGTTTCCATCAATAATGGTTTTTCCCAAAATCTTGGGGTTTAAGTCATGACCTTGGGATATTTTTTGTCTATCTTGGGATTTTTGGAGGGATTATTCAAGTATTTCTCCAGTAGTTTATCTCAAGGTAAGCATATGTACCGTATTTAGGATTCACTTTCAATGTATTTTTGAAGACCTTGGGATATTTTTGTCTATCTTGGGATTTTTTGGGGGTCAGTCTTGGGGCAGTTCTAAATACGGTACACATGCTTACCTTGAGATAAACTACTGAAGAAATACTTGAATTATCTCCTCAAAATCTTGGGAACAATCCCAAGGAGTTGCATCCCTGACCCCACCTCAGTAGTCTCTCGCAAGCGGTTTGGTGCCATTCGCGCCAGATATTTCAACTCCCGACCACAATCACACCACAACCCTTTTCGTTTGGATTAAAAATAGATATATTGCCGGATGCGGATTTTTACTACCTTGATGTTGATGTGATTTTCATCCAATTCTGTCATGGTCACTGTTGCACTCACTTTGCCGCACTGGGGGCCCGGAAAAATTCACAGCTCCCGCAGTTACCGGATTAAGTATAGGGGGCTACTCGCGAGGTATTTCATACCAAAATGCACTTGGTATGAAGAAATCATTATGGTCCATTTTTGGTTCGGAGTTGTGTGTCGTGAGTACGGTTGAGTACGATCTAAAACTTGAACTTGAGTTGGGAGTCACCCAGCGGAAGCCTTTTGTCCGGCGCCATATGTAAACAAACCCTTTTCCCTCATCCAACTGATAAGGACTTCGCCATGGCAGCGGTCTCTTTAATACCGAAATATACCGAAATAAACCTGAAAACATACCGCAATATATAAAAAGATACAGAAAGACGCATTTCTATGTATGTATTATGTCTCAATACCAAAATATGGTATCAAGAGTATACTGTACATATATTTCAAAAACGTATTGTGGTGTATTTCGGTATTAACTCTTAATACCGAAATACATCCAAACACATACCCAAATATACCGTATGTGGTATGTATTTCGGTGTATTTCGGTAGAGACACTCCCATGGCAGCACACGGCGTGGTAAAAATGGATGAGGACTGCGCGTTCATTTTCTGAGATACTGACTAGGTTTTCCTTGCATTAAAGTAGTACTTTTTCTGATGAAGGTATTTTAATGGGAAATATTCCACAGAAGTTGGCGGCGCCAACCACCCGGGCAATCGCGCACCATCAAATTAGTTTTTCTTAACCTAAATAGCTCAACAAAACCTAACCCAAAACTACCTTAAGCCTAATATAACCTAAACCAAAACTTAACATAACCTAAATCTAACCTAACCAAAACTAAACGTAAACTAATTCAGCAATTATTATATATAAATAAGTTATATTTTTGGTTTCCGGATGTGAATAACTATTGCAGAATATATTGAACCGAAAATAATAGAGAAAAAGTAAGCCGTAAGGCCTGTAAGGTCTGTGCTGACGGCGGTAGCGACCGCGCAGTTCTCGTCCATTAAAATAAACCATGGCGATGAGACATGATGAGGCATTTTGATGAACACGTAACAGTTAAAATAAGTTTACTTACATTAATGATAGGATTTCCAGGGTCTTCCCATGATAACAGAGTGTTCACTTTATAAAGTTACCATTCCTAAGTTCCCTGACGAGGAAGTGGCTCATCTTAGGGAAGGACTGCACACAGAAATAAGTGAATGAAGTTGGGGAGGCACTTGTGTCGCAGTGGAATCATAGCGGAGGATAAAGGGAAACATGGCTTAAGAAACAAGTACTTTATTCCGATTTAGTTTTGGCCCGTGGGCATCTTCAGAGGAATTTGGGTCACAGGCCAATCTGGCGATCTGCTATATGGAGATCCAGGAGCTCCATTGCCTGTTACGTGTAAGGACGTCCCAGACCATTTTCCCCCGCCTCCTTGGGCCCCCAAGACCTTCCAGGTCATTCTCCCGTCTCGCACTCACCCAAAACAACAACTACCTGCCCTTCTCCGCCAGAAGAGCCTAGCCACAAATGCTCCTCTTTCTACTCCCGCCACCCGTCTCTACTTAACTGATGGCTCTGCTGGTGAAAATGGCAAGTCTGGTTCCGCCTTTGTCAGTGGTGCTCTCCAGCGATCACTTCGTCTCCCTGACAATTCTTCTGCATTCCAAACGGAACTTATGGCGCTGCTATCTGCCCTTCACCATGCTTGTGAGTCACCCGTTCCTGAAATTCACCTTTTCACTGACTCACTCTCTGCTCTTCAGTCCCTTAATGCTACCACCTTCAAAGACAATGTCCAACTCCTGTCTTCCACCCACCATCATCTCCTGACATTGTATCGCCTAAACTCAGATGTTTTCCTTCATTGGGTGCCAAGCCATGTCGGTGTATCTGGTAACGAACGAGCAGACGAGGCAGCACGCAGAGCCAACACAGCGCCGGAAGTTACCTTTCCCCTCCTCCCCAGTTACGCCCAGATAAAGTCTTCTGTCAACCGAGCTGCTCTTCAGGCCTCCTAACTTCTCCTCAACGACGCTGTGGAGCATGGCTGTCGATCTGCCACATGGTACATCACAGCCACCAGACAAACGCCTCACCTCCACCTTTCCCGGTTCACTCCACCTGTAGTACGACAGCTGATCCGACTAAGGCTCGGCTTCCATTGCTCCACCCAAATACTTGATGACGCCCCTGCCCCCTGTCCTCACTGTTTCACAGAGCCACAAAAGCCCCTTGAGCACTATCCGCTCCACTGCCCAGCATCCCACTCACTTCGCCATCTGATCCCTGCCTCTCCAGAGCCGGATTATGTACGGGCTGCACGTGTCGTTGCCTTCTCTCCTTTACCTACGCTCTGCCCTTGCTTCCTCCTACCCTCCCCCCCTGTTAACATTTATAAATACCGAATACTCTGGCGGGCTTTCTATTTAGCCCGTGCTTATCTCTTAAGGAAAGCAAACGGAAAAAAAAAAAAAAAAAAAAAAAACTCCTCGCGGCACGCTCCTGTGATACACCTGGGTCACGTGGTGGCGGAGAACGTGAGGACTACCGCTCACACCCTTGTCCTGTAAAACACTTCTCACACCCCTGTGGAGAAGTATCACGTGGTACACTTGCTCACGCCTGTAGTCGTCCCGCTGGCAACACTCCTCGCGTCCAGGTGCCTGTGATAGTAACAAGTGAGTTGGCCTGGCGGTATCTAGCTCCAAACACCATGCATAGCAGTCCTGCTCCCTCTAACACTACAACAGGCATTTGTGAGAAAAAAAAGGTTAACCTCTTTCAAATTGCAACATAAACACTTTCAACTGTTTTAATCTCATAAATATGTTATTGATAACATACAAAAAGTCTTAAGAAATCCAAGTGGTGGAAAGTATTGAAAAATACTGAAATCGGTGATGTCACAATTTTCCATTGCCGCCCATGTTAAAAAATGGACTTTTCCATGGCTTCTTGTCTGATGTCCACACAATGGGTTAAGTAATGACCACAAACCACCAGAAACTGTGTTTTACATGAGACATGGATTTGAATGCAGTACAGTACATGTGCAAAAAGAAATCTTTATATGCATAAGTACATCTGTATGTTATGCATTTTTTGTATTTTGACCACTCTAATGATTTTAAATATGAGGCAATAAGATTTATTCATTACATATTGCCAGTGTGTGTGTATTTACAGACCAATTGAACTCTTGGTCTATTTCTCTTGAACAAGGACATGACAGATGCAAGACAAGCACGTGACATGAAGGATACACTTGTTGTATATTCTTTAGCTAGACACTGGATAAACCAAACACTAAGATCGCAGACAAGTTTATTACGGCGGAAATATGTATATGTACAGCGAAGGAAGGCCACGAGACTCACGGAGAGGAGGCGTGGTGTGCTCTCTGTAACGGCCGAAAGGTTACTGCCGGATACTGGTCACGAAGGCAAGAGGTGCGGGGAAAGTAGGTCACCACAGTCAGGTCGCCCCTCCGCCACACCTGGCCAGGCGTGACCTTTAGGGTAATTAAGCGGCTGGCGAGGAGTCCAACATTGGGGTCACTACAGTACTCCCCTTTTCACAGAAAAAAAAAAAAAAAAAATAATAATACGTGAGTGAACAAAGCCGCTGAACTACTGCATTCTGAAGAACCGTGGGCGATGAATGATCCGAGGGGGAAGGGGTGGCGACGAGGCCGCCAAGACCTCAGCGCTGAGGAGGAGTTGATGTATAAGGGAGGGGGAAACCCCCCGTAAGGCGGCAGGAGGGAGGATGACAAAACGGGGGTGAGGGAGCGGTGGATGATCTGAAGGAGAAGGAATGGAAGGAAGGGGTTGCACCATTTTGAGGGAAGGGGGAAGTGGAGGTGAAGGAAGGAGATGAGCAACCTTCACACGCTCCCATGACGTCACATACGGGTGCCCACGAACTTCGAGGGTGACGTGTTTCTCCTAGCGCGCCTGGACACGATAGAGACCCTTATAGGGTGGGTCCAGGGGCCTCGTGTGGGCATCCATTCGCAGGAACAGGTGCGTAGCCGTTTGCAGCTCAGGCGGGAGTTGAGTGGGGCGCGGCGGGGGCGTACGTGGTGGCGTGGGCCGTAGTGCAGCCATCGCCTGCCGAAGCGCCGTGAGGAAGGAGAGGGCGTTGCTGGCATCCGTCACTAGGGTGAACTGGCACGGCAGTTGCAGGTCTTCACCTACCCCCGGTTGATGTA
>JACEEZ010025796.1:22318-44281 GCA_016584305.1 Chionoecetes opilio | reverse complement strand
TTAAGGCATCTACCTACAGCATACGTGTTGTCAACGTGAAACAAGTGCCTCACAGCCTTACATGGTGACACGTTGACACTGCCAGGTACTGTAGTACACGGATCCCACTGCTAGGTAACACGGGGCACAGGTAACACGGATCACAACAAGGATACTATACTCGTCCTTGAGTCACCACTGCCAGGTAACACGGGTGGACACTGCCAAATAACACAGGTTGCCACGGAAACACGGGTCACAGGTAACACGGGTGGACACTATGAGGTAACACGTCCCACGGGTAACACGGGGTAACACTACCAGCCACTGTCACACGGGTCGCCAGGGCAACACGGGGTAACACTGTCAGCTACTGTAACACGGCTGGACACTATGAGGTAACACTGCCAGGAAACACGAGACACGGGGTAACTTTGCCAGCTACTGTAATACGGGTCAAGCGGCACCAGGCTTTGTTTACACTTCGAGGCGCGAGGCACAAATATCGCTCACTCTTTGAGCTACCGTGGTGGTAACAAGACGTTGTGCTCCAGCTCCTCCACCGAAGTATTACCGCTACTATCACTTCACCGACCACGACACTACACTAAGTTGTAGTGTGCCTGGTTCTGCTGTGTGGTGACGGTGTATGTCTGTGCCCTGGTCCCCCTGTTCCCGTGATTGATGCCGCCTGACGACGACGGCCGCCAGCCGGCTGCCGAGCATATGGACACCACTTCATCTGCCTCCAAGAGGTCCCGCTCGCCTTCCCCTTCGTCTGGTGAGACCCAACAGCCTGATAAGACCTGCAAGCTTGCACGTTCCTTCGCCTCCATCACTGCCTCCTCCCCTCCACGCGATGCTATACCCACTACTTCTGCTGCTTCTGACTCCGCTTGCCCTCTGCTTTCCCAGCCTACTCGCCTCATCATCGTAAGGTCAGCTGAGGGACTCAGGTCATTGATCAACCCCGGGAAGGTGTCCAGGGCAGTTTTTTGTTCCATTTTTAAAAAGAAATTTGTGACTAGCACTCTAACCATCACTGGGGGGGGGGGGGGGGGCAGAGGTATCAAGTTCGAGGTGGCCAACCTTGACAACCTTGCCCAGCCCCCAGAGTCTGTCACTACGCTGGGGGAGTGGTCCGTAAAGTGCTGGGTTGCATCGGACGACGACCCGACCTATATGTTCGGGAGAATTTTCCTTGTTGCCCCAGAAATGACAAATGACGAGATTCTGGCTGGGCTTACTGTACTTGACGGCTCCCCTTCAGTAATTGTTAGTGCCCTTAGACTCCCGACTCCCGTCCGGGACGGTGAGTCGGAGACCAACATGGCAATCAGGGTCAAATTTCGGGGCCCCCTTCCAGACCGGGTCTCCCTAGATAACGCGGTGTACCGGGTCCGGCCCCACACCCTCCCTGTCCTCCGGTGTACCCGCTGCTTCCTTTTTGGCCATGGTAATGCCACCTGCAACATGAAGATCCGCTGCGGTAACTGCAGCGGTTTTCATGTTGCAGAGGGGTGTGCCCGGCCGGTGTACTGCCTTTTTTGTGGTGATGACCACCGCCACACCTATAAGCAGTGCCCGGCTTACCTCTAGGCGGTGCAAGTGCAACTCCTTCAACATGACCCCACCTGTTCCATCTCGGATGTGAAGAGGAAGCTGAGGGGCATCCACCCTGGGACCTTCCGTCCAAGGGGGCCCCCTGTACGGGAACTGTCTTCCGCTACTCGCCACCTTCCATGCCCGCCTGCTCCAGGGCCTACCCCTGCCTGTCAGCCTACTCCAATGCCTGCCCCTTGCCATCCTATGAGCCCCTCCGTTAATGTTGTCCAGCTGGCTGCTGGCTGCTCCACCCCCACCCGTCCACCCACTATCAGCGGGTCCCCTTCCCCCAAACCCCAAAGGCTCCAACAGTCCCCCCGGCACCATAACGTACCCCAACTTAAACATAGGCACAGGCCCTCCTTCCTGCCGGAGGGGCCCTATAGGGAGGATATGGGGGTGACTTTCCATCCCCCTACCCCTTTATCACCTAGTCCCCCACCCCGACTTGTTTCTTCCTCCCTTTCACAGCCTCAGCGCCATGCCCAGCTGCCAGCAGCTCAACAGCCCCTGCCCTCACTGGGCAGTGCTAGCCTTGCGCCCCCTCCTCCTTCTCAGGCCCAGCATGCTTCGGGCTTTGCATGGTCAGCCTTCATTAAGGGAATTGCACCCATCCCAGCAAACACAAAGACGGAGGGCCTCCGGAGGCCCTCCGTATGTCTTACCGGCGGCCCGACGGAAGTGTACGACGTAGGGCCGCTGGAAATTTGCTCAGGGGCCCTCACCGGGGGGGCCGCTCCCAGCGGCCCGCCGTAGGGCATATGACCATTTGCCGCTGTTATATTAACTGTTTGAGGAAATTTACCGGTTACACTTTCTAAGCAATTGCAGATATAGTAATGTTTTTAGGTGTTGCACAGACCATTAGCCGTCCTAAAGCAAATGGGCCCGTACCGAGAGTCATGATGAAGGGCGAGCGCCCAACCTTCGTGACAGGAAGGGTACCTGAAAGGGATATTTTCGTTACGAAGAGCAGCGAGGGACGGTCGTCAAAGACACGAAGGTGACCGTGTCTTTGTGCCGACCTACGTCGTGCTCTTCGTTCCGAAAAATATCCCTTTTATGGTACCCTTCCTGTCTACGAAGGTCGTCGCTCAACCTTCATCATGACTCTCGGTACGGGCAGGAACTTTTTCAACACCCATAAAACATTACTAAAATATGAAATATGCTCTAAGTACAAGCCAAAATATTTTTTGTCGTTATCCAGTAACATGATGAAGAGAACCACAAATCACTTTGGACTTCGTTTTATTTTTTAAATTAACACAAAAAAATCCGCATTGGATTTACATGGTGGAACACCCATGAAGAACGAGATGAATGAAGATTGAAGATTTGTAATCGAGATCCTTTTTCAACATTTAAATAATTTGCAGGTCATACAAAACATACAAAAATTATGAACTATAAAATCAACCAGATATTTTTGGTCAACCTTTTCTAACACTCGAATTAGCAGGATTCCTTCCTATTTTACTTCCTGTACCTATCCATCCACCTTCATATCCCCACTCTGCTGTATACCATCTTGTTCTAAAATATCATACGCCTTTCCTTTTAACATAAGGGCAGACGCGCTGGGGTCGACTCCACTGTAAATAAAATAAATAAATATATATATATAATATATTATATATATATATATATATATATATTATATATATATTATATATATATATATATATATATATATATATATAATATATATATATATATATATAAAAATATATATATAATAATATATATATATATATAGTCACTGCAAAAAAAAACTTAGGACAAGAACGTCTTCAGATTTTTTGCCCTTCTCAGTGATGTGTTAAATTTTCTCGGGTTTGTCGTATATCTGACATCTCACTGGGCTGGAGGTTAGTCCTCACAGTGCTCCACTCGCTCAGGCTGCACGAAGATATGTATGAAGGGGGAGAGGGTTGCCTCTTTGGGTTTCCTTGCGCCTAAATTTCCCATCACCCCACCTTCCTCTACCCCCTCCCCCAGGTCTACAGATGCATTTGCCTAAACAAATCAATCCATTGTTAAGAAGACACATATAGTCACTTTGTACAGTGGTGGCAAGTCCATGAGCCAGATAGCATGGGAGACGGGAAACATCCAAAAATGCTGTTTTCAATTGGTGCATGCAGGCTCTAAATGATGATTGGTAACTAGTTTGGTGGAAAAAGAGTTAGAACGACCTCGGAAAATGTCAAAGACTTGATTGCTTGGTTTCTTTTGTGTTCCATGTTGCTTGGTCTTTTTTGACATTTTCCCGAGGTCGTTCTAACTCTTTTTCCACCAGACTAGTGGGTGAGAGATGAGATGGTATGAGACATGAATTAAGAGAAGGGAGAAAAAAAAAAAAAAAAAGAAAAAGAAAAAAAAATTTCCTTTCGCAGGTTTTATCCCTCCTCCTTCCCCTCTTCATGTCTCACACCATCTCACCACCACCACCACCACAGGCTGTCACTATAACACCCTTTCCTCTTTCCCCCCACACACACCCCCCTCCCTCCCACGGCATCCACCAGCCCTAACTCCCTCCACACTACATCAAACACGGGAACAAGGAAGCTACAGAAAGTCTCTAGCTTCCTTGCATGGGAAGAAGCGTAAAGTATACATACCCCCAGTTCCTGAAGTGAACAAGTTTTTTTTGTCGGGCCTGCCTCTTTTTTTCTATCGGGTCTGCCTAAAAAATCCGTAGAAAAACGTACTAGTTTTGACAGCATATTTGAATGTCTTTAAAACATTTCTGTCGTTTTGTATGTGTATTTATGAACGGTCCTTGTATTTTTCATTCTTTATCTTTTGGTTTCATGTCTGGCTCAATAAAACAGGTATGAGACACTTTAATTTTCAGGTCAGTTAGGCATCAAGTGTGGGGCCAGCAGATGGTTAACTCCTGCCGACGGCGGCACGTCGATCGCACGCGCACCACAGGACAACCTTGAGCGAGGTATATTCTTTGTAGCGTCTTTGGCGATTTGCCCCGTGGGGTTAGCCTCCAATGATTGATGCGATCAGGCTTAAGTTTTGTTCTCCTGAGCCAACCCCAGCCTGAGGAGTGTTGCTCAGATGCTCCACGGCACTGTTGTGCCTCTTCGCTCTATCTGGCATCTGCTCCCTTGCCGCCTCCTCCATTTCCCTGTAAATGGTTTGTAGCTGAAGTCGGGGCATACACCGAAGCCGCCCCCTGCTAAAGAGTTCGAATCAATTCTACAATATATAGTATGACTTCTAACACTGATAATATTGAAAGCAGACGCACAAAAAAAATATTTTTTAATTTACATGTAATTGACATACGGTACTGTATATGGAAAACAGCACATGTCTGTGAATGAGGAAAGATAATGGAGTATGTACTGTAGTACATTTTTTAGGGCAAATCTTTTTTTTAATCCAGAACAAATTATTACTCCCACAAGGGTCGGGAACCAATAATGGCTTATGGTTAATGGTTAAATATAATGTGGCCCTCATATTGTCAGTCAAAAAGCATCCCAGTAACAAATTCATAATAAGGTAAGGCGAGATACTGCTTGTAAACTTTTCTGGTATATGTGATGTAACAAAATTCACCAAAAATGCATTCAGTTAATCATTACATGTTAGTATAGGATTACATTCATTAATGAGAAGTTGTAGAACCATCTTCTGTCAGTGAATGGGTGGCATTTCCCTCAGAAGGTTAGAGTCACAAAGGAGAAATTTGTGCAGAGGTTAGTAACACAGGTTCCAATGGAGTTGGCCCCAAAACACACTATAGGCACAGAAAGGGAAAAAGGTAGATTGGGCAAGCATTAGTTTAAACCCCCATACATCATAGAAGCAATATTATCACCTTGGTGGAAAGGTTGGGTTAGCATTAGTGAAAAAACTCTTCAATTTACTCTTCTGGAACTCTTATTCTCTTTCTCTCTCAATTTTCCATCTTTTACACACTCTTCAAACCTGAGAAAAAAAGAAAAAAAACAATCCCGTATTACAGTTTCTCAAAGGTGAAGGCCAATGCTTTTGGGAGTAGGTTTACAAGTGCATCATGATGTGTACATTTCTTGAGTCACTTGTTCACTTAAACCCATTTCCAATTACATATGAAGCATTTCAATAAAAAAAATTACTTAGAAAGTGAGTTGGGACATGGGGCAGGAAGTCCACAATGTAGACAGGTGTGCTGCAGTGGCTAAAGGGGAAAAAAGGGAAAGAACATGCTTAGCAATGATCCCCGCAATGACAGAAACAAGCTCCGAAGGGACTCCTGGAAGGAATGTACAAAAAATGTACATTCACATGTAGAGGCATTGTTGGCGGTTATAGGTAGTTAGGATGGGTCTGATTGAAAAAGATACCTAAATTGCCATTTAACCCTGGTAACCGAATGGCATCATGATAGATAATGACATGACATGACATGTAAGCTCTATATCAACTCGACACACAAGTCCTACCTACCTATAAAGATAACAGCATAGCTGTGCAAGCAAAGGTATCACTGCATCTGGTATATACATGAAACCATTGGTGCTCGAAAAGTCTGAGGGCAACAAATCTTTCTTCAATTCCAATAGTGTGGGTGCCTTCATCTGCATTGAGAAAAACCAAACCCCTGAGTTCAGGAAGAGAGAGAGAGGGGAGAGAGAGAGAGAGATAGGAGAGAGGAGAGGAGAGATGAGAGAGAGAGAGAGAGGGGAGGGGAGAGAAGAGAGAAGAGGAATGGAGAGAGAGAAGAGAGAGAGAGGAGAGAGAGAGAGAGAGAGGAGAGAGAGAAGGAGAAGAGAGAGAGGAGAAAGATAGGAGACGAGGAGAGAAGATAGGCAGGAGAAGAGAGAGAACAGATGGGTACAGAGAGAGAGAGACGAAAAAGCGGATAGAGGAGAGAGAACAGAAGATAAGAGGAGTTGAGTTATAAAAAATGTAAAATTTATGATGGCAAATAATATTGCCATTTTCATTTTTATAAGCTTTAAGAGCTGACACATTCAAACACACTTGAAAAATAAAATACTATAAACAAACCCTCAAGGAAATCTATACCATCATTTTTTCTTCCTCAAATACATACCATTTCCTGCATTCTGAAGGCGATGTTCGCCCACACCACTTGGTACTTTCATCCCTGCATGGTCAAGCGTTTGGTTTAAATTTGATAACCAGTGCCACCCGACGCCCCAGTTTGGGGACGTTCCACAACGAAGCATGACTCCCCCATGATGTGATGGACGCGAGAAGCATCATAAGTGGGGTTTTGTCTCATAGAAGTGTAATAAGTAATTTTTTTTTTAAAGTAACTAATCATGGCCGAGCAAAAAAAATTACTAATCATCCACTTTAAAGCAAAAAAATTACACACGCGTTTCTCGGTTAGTTGTTTACGCTATTAGGAAAAGCCGTGTGACCCGTGGGGTTAAAAAATCTTTTTAATAAAAGCATAAATAACAGTCACACCGGTATATTTTCCGCAATAGAGGGTTCCCTAAAACAATCTTTACCTAATATTATGAAAGCAACTAAACCCATGGGTTTAATACTAATCAGTAAAGCAATTAATTACTTGAATAAAATGTCCATGCTAAATCATAAACACTCGCAGTGTATTTAAGCACCAGCGCATCTGGTCGCGGCAATGGGAGATGCTTTATAAAAAACAAAAAAGAACAAAAATTAAAAGGTAAAACATTTCTGCGTCGTCGAGTTTAAGTTGGTGTTTTGCTGTTAATTCCTACAGCGACAATTCCATGAACATTCCACGATATTTCAAAACAAAGTTGTTGTTTTTATTTCGGGAATATTTCAATGTTACAAATTTACGGTAATTGGAAATTTCAGTACCTTTAGACTACTAATTTAAGGTTTTCCTCGACTTACAGGTAATTGTATATGTGGGATGTGAATGGCGGAGGGAAAACCAACATTTAATTATTAGTAGCTGTGTGGCCCGCCTTTTCGGTAAACCCTCCGTACCTCTAACATGGCGCAGTGAGTAGGATCGAGGTAAGCGATACACATTCCCCGGACTGGCTCTGGGGGGGCCTTAGGGGGGAGATGTGTGGGTTGTCACGAGAGGCGACCGTAGTGTAAACGGTTAGCACGTCCGCCCGGCAAGTGGAAGGTCTCGGGGTTCGATCCCCGAGCGGTTCCGCCTTTTCGATGAACGAAACCTCTACAGTAGCTAACTAAAGAAATGTAATAGCCCAAATATAAAGTGTACGAATACACTTTATGATTTGATCATGGTAAAATAAATAGTTTAACGGGGGAAAGATGAAGTGCTAAAGAATATAAGGTAAAATTCTAGTGTTTGCCCATACTCTCCCACTTCCCACAAAAAAGTTTGGGAACCGTGGGAATGCGGGGTTTTCGGGGGAAAACAAATTATTTCGTCGGAAACACGTAATTTAAAGAGTTATTGGGTTTTGGGGGGTAAAATTCCTTAAATCTAGGGTAATTTCCTTATATTTAGAGAAATTTACATAACCAAAATTTACTTAATCCTAGCGGGGGGGGTTGACCCCCCGATAACCTAACCTAACCTAACCGAAAACTAACTAACCTAACCAAATCTAACCTAACCTACCCTTAACCTCCTAGCGGGGTGTTGGGTGTGTTTTTCGAAAACTTCGGTCATCATTTTTGTGAGGATCGTAGGTTCACACGTCGGTCGCCACCCCAATGCGGCCCGCCGTATGATCCACATTATAGAGGGTAGTTGCGCGTCATTTTCTGATTCTAAACTAACATAACTATATGTTAAACATAAAATATGCATAAGTTACTAAACTAACCTCACTATAAAACCCCCAAAAATATAACCTAACCTCATATAACCCCCTAAAAGTTACTAACCTAACCTCACTATAAGTTACTAACCTAACCTCACTTAATCCCTAAAAGTTACAACATAACCTCACTATAACCCCTAAAAGTACTAACCTAACCTCACTATAACCCCTAAAAGTTACTAACCTAACCCAACAAACCCCCTAAAAGTACTAAACTAACCACACTATAGCCCCCTAAAAGTTACTTATATTGCCCTAGGCGGCCGCATTGTGTATACATCACGTCTTGGACTCAGAAGAAATCCAAATTTAAATTTTCCCTAGATCTAGGGAATTTTTTATAAACTTCCATAACTCAAAAAATATGTGGTTGCGACGCATTATTTTGACTCCCCGCCATATATCCTGCATTCTCCCAGGTCCCCCAAGCTAGTTTGGGGTCAAAGGGGGAGTATGGGCAAGCACTAGAATTATAAACCGAATATAGCAAAGGAGCTATAGATAGGGCCAGTGACGAACAGTATAAAATCGGCAGTAGGTAGAGAGGCAGTGGTATAGATACGACAGTAACAACGATAATATGAGCCCAAAATTAATTATTGGTGTTTTGTAATTGTTAAAGATGTTCACGGTTTATGGAATTCTCGCCGAAACACCACCGAGAAACTCTCGCCGATAGTGGAACACTCGCCGACGTGTAAAGTTTCGAAAACAGTTCCACTTTAATAACCCACCTGATCAAGCTATTTGGGTTTTATTTATGGTCTAAATACTGAAACTGGTAAAAAGCGATTAAATATATATATTGGGTTAATACAATTCAAGATCAGGAAACTGAAAACTGTCGCCCAGAATAAAATCATTCGCCGACGAGAAAAATTGGAACAGTCCCGACGGGGGCGACTATTCTAGGTACCATGTTAACAATTCTACTTTCCTTACGAAACCTAGCTCACTTCTTCAACTAAAGCCACATCAGCCATTAAAAAAAGTAACCTTTTAAACATATTATTGTCGACTGCGAAATCTCAAAACACGGGATAAAAAGCTCTTATTTTATGTCACGAAATGACGTTTTTATATTCACGCCAGTATTTTCAAAGTGTACATCATCTATGACACCTAACTCACTTCATTTAACTTATTTAAGCCTCTCATCTTCCGTAACAAGTCACATAATGGAAAAAAAAAAAAAAAAATGAGAGGACTCCTAACCAGATAAATAACGAACCCAATATCAGATTCCCCATATAATGTTCACCCGGGTAAAACCCGTAAAACATGATGTGCTGCGCTCCAACACCTAACACACTTCCTTCTATTGTTTCATGTCCTAATCTTACACGGTACTTACATTTCGATGGATGTAATGTCGGAGGCAGAGAGCTGGGTACGAAGCGAAGAAAGCCATTTTGGATTTTTTAAATTTGTATTTTTTTCAAGATTATCTGACCTCCTGGAGCAAGTTTTAATCTGTACCACAGCAACACATAAAACATTTCTCCAAGGCATGCACGAGGGCAGATCCACTATCTAAATGGACCAACATTTTGCCCGAGAGTAGCCGCATTAATATTTTCTTGGCACTTCAAATATAGGCTACACAGCGGGGCGGACGGAGATCTAACGCCCAAGTAGCCGCTGGTTATCACCACTGATGTAATTTCTACACCAATATCATCATATTAAATGTTTGTTTTAGAATGTTTTACACATAAAAAGGGAAAACATTTTTCAAATTTTGTACATTGATTTACAGTAATAAAAATTTTTTTCTCTGAAAATACACCAGCGGCACTACGGCGGACCTCGGGAGGCAAAGTTGCCGCTGGTGGCCGCCGTTCGCCGCTCTAATGCCTACGTAGGCCCGCCGGTGATGGTTAGCTGGGATTGCACTTAATGTCTTTAATCTCCTTATTTCAGGTTCCAGCCTCAGGGACAGCCTCATTCGATGCCTGCCAGGCCTCATTACCTTCTTTATGTCACTCACGCAGTGAGTCCTTTACTCCTCTCCCACTTCATCTTCTGCAACGCCCGGTTTCTGTACCGGAAACTTCCAGTCTTTAAAACCACGCTCTCATCATACACTCCTCTAGTTGTTGGCGTCTGTGAGACGTGGCTCACAGACGCATTCTCCCCCTCCTTTCCCAACTATGCTTCCTACAGGATGGACAGGGGGACCGGCGGGGCAGGAGGCGGCCTGCTTCTGCTGGTCCACCGCTCCCTCTCTTCTAGCCCTCTCACTATCACTCCTTTCCCTGAAGGTGGCCTGGAGCATCTGGGGTTGACAGTTACCTTTGATTCAGGGCCCCTTCAGGTTCTTTTAATTTACAATCCATGTTTAGATATAACCCTTCAGGAATTCCAGCACTTGTTCTCTCAGCTTTCCTCCCCAGCTTTAATAATGGGTGATTTTAATGCCCATCATGAGCTCTGGGAACCGGCCCTCCCCAGGAGCCGAAGAAACCGCTCGGGCAGGTCCCTCTCGAGCTTTCTGGCGGACAGTGTTTCTTTATCTCTCCTTACTCCACCTGGCCTCCCTACCAGGACTGATCCAGTTTCAGGGAACCCCTCCACCTTGGACCTCTGCCTGGTAATGGCCCCCTCCTCCTCACCACTGTCACAACTGGCCCTTACATGGGGAGCGACCATCTTCCTGGTTGTAATTTCCTTCCCTTAAGTACCACCACCCCCTCCCCCTTCACGCAGACCTCGTTGGTCCTTCACCAAAGGAGACTGGGCTCTTTCAATCAGAATTAAATTCACTTACCCCTCCCATTACCTCCCTTCATCGGATATAATTCAATACCTCATGGTCCACCCTGGTGGACGTGGGGTCCCACCACTTTCATCTAATCACTTCCCACCCCTCCCGCTCTTTCCGGGTCCCCTGGTGGTTCCGGAAGTGTGCGGCAGCCCTTCAGGCCAAACGCCACGCCTTTACTGCGTGGCGTAAGAACCCCATTCCCTTGCTCCGTAGTCGCTTCCGTTTATTGGAGGCCCGATGCAAACGTGTTATTCTTGATGAGAAACGTTCTGCATGGGCCTCCTTTTGTGCTTCCCTGTCCTTCTCCTCCTCAGTCTCCCGGGCTTGGTCCTTTTTCAGGAAGATGGTCCACCCTCAGCCCCCCTTCACTTTCCCGTTAACTAGTAATGGTGCCCTCCTCATCACTGATGCCGACAAAGTCGAGTGCCTTGCCTCCCACATTCACACTACACTCGGCTCTCCAGACCCCGTACCCCCACCTGTGTTACCCCCTTCCCACACCGGCCATACAATTAGCACTGCTATAACCCCCCAGGAGCTTTCCTCGGCTTTACACGCACTGTCCGCTGGGAAGGCGGCTGGACCGGACAACGTCCCGAACGAGTTTCTTCGCCGCCTCCCAGATGCTCTGGCCCGCCTCCTCCTGGACGTCTTCAACGCCAGCTGGCTGTCGGGGACGTTCCCTTCTGTGTGGCGTCATGCCATCACAATTCCTATTCTTAAGCCTGGCAAGGCTCCGTCTGAGGCTTCCTCCTATAGACCCATTAGCCTTCTCTCTAATCTTAGTAAGGTAGTAGAACAAATAGAACGGTGTAGGTTGACATGGTGGTTGGAACACACACACCTTCTTCCATCAAATATGTTCGGGTTTCGTCTTCACCGGGGCACCCTGGATGCCCTGCTCCAGCTGGAGCACCACATACAGGAAGGATTTACCCACAAACAATTCACTCTAATAGCCTTTATTGACCTCCAAGCAGCTTTTGACACCTCCTCCCATAATGCCATCGTTGAAAAACTTGCCCGCCTGGGACTGCATGGCTCCCCTCTCCAATGGGTTAAATCCTCCTGTCTCCAGGTCCTTCTCTCTGGTGATCGGGAACACCCATTCCAGGTCTTACCCGGTCACCAGAGGCGTCCCACAGGGTTCTCCCCTCAGTCCTGTCCTCTTCAACATCTTGCTTTCAGACTTTCCCTGCTCTCCATGCACACATGCACTCATCTATGCTGATGACATCTCTCTCATTTGCTCTGCTCCCACTATCCAGGAGTCTCAAGACCATCTTCAACGTGGGCTTGATGCCGTCCACTCATGGACCACCCGTTGGGGCCTGACGGTGAGTGCCCAGAAATCTAGCCTTCTGTGCTTCACCCGAAGGCGTATTCCCAACATCCCGATGGTCACCATTAATGGGTCCCCAATTTCCTTCAAAACCCACCACAAATTCCTTGGTTTACTGTTGGATGGCTCCCACCTAACCTGGGGCCGCCACATACAGTACCTGGTGACCTCGTGCCTCAAGAGGCTTAACTTAATGAAGTCCCTTGCAGGGGTCAAGTGGGGTGCGGACAGGAATACCCTCCTTCATTTCTATTGCACTTACATCCGTAGTCACTTAGACTATGGGTGTGAGGTTTATGGTGCGGCCTCACCTTCCCTCCTCCACAAGTTAGATGTAATCCAGAATAATGCCCTTCGTATAGCTTTGGGGGCCTTCAGGTCCTCCCCAGTCACAGCCCTTCAGGCGGAATCCTCCCTCTCCTCCCTGTCACACCGACGCTCCACACTCCTTGTCCGCACCTACACCAAGCTTGCCTCCTCCCCTAGCTGCCATGCCCTCCACTCCCTCCTCCTCCGACACGGTAAGGAACCTCTTCATGGCCCCCTACCGTATCAAGCCCACACACCTTTCGTAGAGAGAGCCCTCTCCTTCTTTGCTTCTATCCTTTCGCACTCTGGAGAAGACCTCTCCCCTGGGCCCTTGGTTTCCTCTCTCTTCTCTAATTTATCTGTCCCTTCACACACCTACACCATGGTCCAAGGCTGCCTGTCCAGTGCAGGGCAGGTACCTTTTTTACTCCCTCCTGCACACCCGCTACAGTAACTCCCTCCACATTTACACCGACGGCTCCCGTCTGCCAGCCCCTCCATCCGTCGGTGCGGCCATGTACATCCCGGCCAGGTCACTTGCCACCGCCTGGAGGTTGCCGCCCGCTGCCTCCATCCTCACGGCAGAACTTTTTGCCATCAGGGAGGGCATCAAGTATGCCACCACCGTGCCCCCCCTCTGTACAGTAACCATATCCACCGACTCCCTCACAGCCCTCCAACTTCTCCGACGTCACCGCCCTCACACTCATCATGCCCTTTGCTTTCACATCCACCACCTCTTGCTTCACTTATCCTCCTCTGGCCATGTCATCCACCTTCAGTGGGTGCCCTCCCACATTGTCGGGGCCACACATGTGGCCGACAGGGCGGCAGCAGAGGCACACTCCCTCCCTTCTCCCATAGACATGACCACAGACCTGATATTCACTGAACTACCTTCAGACTACATGCAACCGACACTGGGACACAGAGCTGACTGACGCCTACAGTACACTTCACTTGGACGAAATACGACATGACACAGACACCACTGGTGGACCCACTCCCCAGCCATGCCTGGACACCGCAGTCACCAGACTCGGATTGCCACACCCGCCTCAACTTCACCTACACAAACTGGGCATGACTGATGACCCTCACTGCCCCTGGTGCCCCACATACCTGGACACACCTGAACACCTCCTCCTGCAATGTCCTCGTCACCACTCCCACCGCACGGCACTCCTCCAATCACTATATCCACTCCTCCTCCGCAGACCAACTCTAGCCGACCTCTTGGGTGGCTCTCCAGATCCCGACTTGGCCTTCAAAATCCTCAAGCACACCAGGACCTTCCTACAGAAGTCTGGCCAACTGCACAGGATCTAACCTGCTGATTCATTTGCATCCTGCACCTTCGGGGCACTAGAGGCTGTGGCACCACAGCCTGCACGGCCCCTTCAAACCCCAACAACAACATAATAAGCAGTAATGGCCCCAACGGCTCGCTCTCGCAACCCCCACACCAGGAAGGAGCTGCAGAGAGAGTGACAGAAGAGACAAGGCACCGGGAGAGACAAGTAAGGCAGAGATTAACTGAAAGGGCTTTTTGCTTTCTTTTGCTATGCGTTACCGGTCATTTCGCCCACACGTCAATTCGCCCACAAGACATTTCGCCCACAAGACATTTCGCCCACATGTAAGAGTCAATTCGCCCACAAGACATTTCGCTCACATGTAAGAGTCAATTCGCCCACAAGACATTTCGCGGTTATAATGGACGAGAGTTTCACGGTATAGTTTTGGTTAATTTATAGTTTCACCCAACCAACGATTTTCTGATGCGCCTAATGTTTTTCTGGTGTGTTTTTATGTGTTTTGGGTAATAATGGACTAGAGTTTCACGGTCGTTTTCAGAGACACCAACTATTTTTTCTTGGCCTACAATAGGTGCTTGTTCTAATGGTGCTAGTTTTATTTTGCGCAAACCAAAAAAAAAAAAAAAAAAGTATATTTTGTGGTTAAGGTTAGGTTAGGTTTCTTTAAAACATAAGTTAGGTTAGGTTTATTTTTTTTTATTTTTTTTTTTTTTTTTTTTTTTTTGGTTTGCGCAAAATAAAACAAGCACCATTAGAACAAGCACCGGAAAAACTTTAGAACAAGGGCTCCACGGAGTTCTAAAGCTGACCCAAATGTTGGCTCTACGTAGTATATATCCTTAACACATCTGTGTAGATTTTAATGAGTGCTGATCCTTACTTTGCCTACATGGCCGATATTAAGTTTCAGGTTCTTGAGAAAACCTAAGTCCAGCGAGTTGCGCACTGGACGACGAGTTTGAGAAAGTAGTGCGTATCTAAGTAGTAGGTATAACCAAAGACTACTCTATAAAAGTAGTCTTTGGTATAACCGGGGAGGCGGTAGCGGAGTGGTTAGCGTCTCCGACTGGCGTTCTCGGTGACCCGAGTTCGATTCCCGAAGAAACCCAAAACCTTTCTGCACCGTCGAGTGGCCTAAGAACACCCACATGCCCTGCCCATCAACTCTACCTTCGATTGTGAGTGCATCGGAGGACACAGGGGGGCGGCATGAGCCTCTTCTAATCACAGGTGTCACTATAACAATCCTGCCTGCGCCACCACGGGTGAGGACCAACAACCATCACAGCCCTCAAGTGAACCTCCAGAGCCTACCATCCCACCCCTGGGTCACCACTGCCTACAGGCGCTATAGGCACAAATGTAAAAAAAAAAAAAAAAAAAAAAAAACTATATGTAGTTTTAAATGTATTATCATACACGGGCATACATTCAATGTTACAATAATTCTTCCCAAATACTTATGTTACGTATTCTAGGTATATATATATTTGTTAAACTAGCTGTATTACTCCGTCGGTGACACGTCAGAGCCTCTCAGAGCAGCCATGCCAGTCACCGTTCTGCCTCAGCTATGGAACCTTGTTCTTGGATACCTGGCTCGTCCCATGTTTCTGATGGTATATATATAAGAATCCGAATAAAAGGTTTCACCAATTCCTCAAGGAAACTGCAGCACTCTACAATCCTTATAGACTAGCTCATGGACCACCGTCGGGTTAGGACGTGCTGCTCTGTGGACTAGACATTTCACCGGCACCGGTTGGGTTGGGGTGCGCGCCCCCCTGTCGGCTCTTTCAAACATTAGGTTTTAGTGCCTTCTCCCCGTCCACTGTGTTCCCTGGTCCTGCCGTCCTTCGGGGGCCCTTGGCCGCCGCCATGCCTGGTCTTTGCCTGGGTATCGGGGCGACATGGAAGTAGACCCGGAATTCCTGCTCTTCTCCAACCAAGGGGCGGCCCCGCCCTCCCCGCACAGGGAAGCCCGGAAAAGCCCCCCGCTCCACTCAGGGAACAACAGCAGCAGCGCCCCAAGAGCAGCAGCAGCAGCCCCGGTCCAGCAGCAGCTGCCCCAGGATCCACTGCAGCTGCCCCTGGAGCCGCAGCATCCCCGGACACACAAACTAAGGTACTTTCCTGCTCCGGGCCTGTAAGGGGCGCCCGTGTTTTCTCTCACCCCGGCCGGGTCTCTCATGCACTTCACACCAGCCCGTTGGGCAAGACATCATTGGGGGGAGACCCGCTCCCTAGGTAAATGGATCAGCCTTGGTGGTGGCGCTGTGGGAGAGTGTTATCCCCAGGTGCCCATCCTACAGGACGTCACTTTCACCCTAGGGGACTGGCAGGTTACTTGCCGCCGGCCGAGAGGGCCGGTGCCTGGCGCGTATGGGAAGGTGGGTCCCCCTCTGAGGAAATTAAGGATCTTGAGGAGATCCGCAGTACCCTGAGGGCCCCTGGACGGCAGTGACATCGAGGGGGTCTCGTGGATCCCCCCCCCGAAACCTGCCCCGCTCCCCACGAGAGGGTGGATCCGTCTCAAGGTGACAGGCTCCTTACCATCAAGGGTGTGCATCGGCCAGCTGGTGTTCTGGCCACAGCCCTACCTTGCTCCCGATCCTCCGGTTTGCCCTGCCTGGTCTAAAGGTTGGCCACTCCATCAACACCTGCCCGATCTTCCGTGCCCCTGCGGCCGGGC
The DNA here is from genome assembly GCA_016584305.1 of Chionoecetes opilio. Classification (NCBI taxonomy): domain Eukaryota; kingdom Metazoa; phylum Arthropoda; class Malacostraca; order Decapoda; family Majidae; genus Chionoecetes; species Chionoecetes opilio. Next base: position 27,483 of record JACEEZ010025796.1, on the reverse strand, counting down.
TGCAGCGGCCCCCATCCGAGCCAAGGGGGCGGAAAGTTGCCTGTGACAGGCCTTTCCGCTGTTTTCAGTGTGGGGGGCATCATGGCCCCAGGTCTGCCCACTCCCCCTTTCAACCAGGAGGCCCAACAAATGTACGCAGGTGGTCCAGGAAGAGATGCCCCACCCTGACATCAACAGCCCGTCTGCGGCTCCCCCCCCACTCCCGAAATTCCGCCACCCCCCATCACGACCTCCCAGTATGCCATCCCCTATGGCTGCATCGCCACCCAGGGCCGTCCACCCCGATGCGCTTATTCCTCTGTTGCCACGGGGAACAGGTTACACTGTCTTACAGGACCTAACGGAGGATGATGATCCCCCCCGGGACCCTCTTCCCCCTTCTCCTCCTTTCCTCGCGGCCGTTTCCCCAAGACCCAGACGCTATGTACGATCGCCCCGCCAGCCGGCTACACCCTTGGCGCCTGCGGGGGGGTTCATATTCTCCTGCCTCCCTGGGGACCCCACCCACTTCACGACAGAGGTGGACGTCCCACCACCCGCCGTCCTTCCTCTCTCGGGACGATGCCGTGCCTGCCTCCTCTGCCCCGTGCTGCTTCTCGGCCCCAAACCCCTTCCTGGCCACCCCCACCGCCAACACGCCTCATTTGCGACCCCCCCCCGATCCGTTCCGTCACGACAAGACACAACGTCATGCCGCAGATTTTTAAACCCTTCTCATGGAAACTTACCGCCTTACCAACAGGGCTCGTCAGTCCCTGCCATACTAGCCAGTCTTGGCCACACTCTCCTCCGTCCCCCAAACGTTTTCCCCCAATGCTGGGCCCTCTCCCTTCTCCTGTGGAATGCCCGTTCCCTGCTCAGGAAGACCCCCGAGTTCAAGACCTACTTGGGGGAAACTTTACCTTCGGTGGTTGGGTTTGTGAGACGTGGCTCTCCCCCCACCTCTCCCTCAACCTAACCGGCTACAACATCATCAGGAAGGACAGACCCCAGGGGCGTGGAGGTGGCGTCCTCCTTGCAATTCACGACTCCCTGACCATTCCCCCCTTGCCCCCCCACAGTGGCAGAAACGGCCCCCTCGAAGTGGTCGCAGCCGGGGTTCCTACGCAACAGGGTGGGTATCCGTAGCGGTCTGCTATAACGCTGATGGTGCCACATACCGGGAACTGATCCACTACTTTTTCCCTCCTTCCTGCCTGTTTTCATCATGGGGGACTTAAAATGCCCATCAAAAGGTGCTGGAAACCTGACCTCCCTCTCCACCTCACCAACACCTCCGGGGGGGGCGCCCCTTTTCAGCTCATCCTTGACTCGCCTCGCCTGTCCCTTCTTTCACCCCCAGGTCTGCCTACCCGTTACCACCCCCCAACACGGGGGGCTATTCTGTATTGGACCTATTCCTTGGGGGGACCCAGCCTTCAGTGCCATGACCGTCACCAAACTGGCCCTTACATGGGGAGTGCCCACCTTCCCTCCTCGCCTCCTTCCCTGCCGTCACTGCCTGGCCTCACCCCGGTTGCCTGCCTCGCTGGAAACTCACGCCTTCCGGCTGGCCCCTCTTCGAGGCGGCACTCCACGACCCACCGGATCTCTCCTCCCTTTCCCTGGAGGACGCCGCTGCCTCCCTTTCCACATTCTGGAGGACGCGGGAAAAGCTGCCTTCCATCTCTCGACGCGTCGCGCCCCTCGCCGTCCGGGCAAAATCTTGGTGGAACCCACGACTGCGCCCAGCAGTCAAGGCCCGTAGGAGGGCATGGAACCTATGGCGTCGAAGGCCCGCCCCACACTACAGCTTGGGGCTCAATATCATAGACTCGATGCCATGTGTGCCAGGACCATCCTCCTTGCCCAGAGGAAGGCGTGGGGCTCCCACTGCGCTTCCCTCTCTCCTCCTCCTCCACAAAGCGTACGTGGGATTTTTTCCACTCCATGGAGGGGAAAAACAACGCCTCTCACTGCCCCTGAAGGATGGTGCCAACCCTCCTAGATGACCCGCAGAAGGCTGCATTGCTTGCCGCACACTACCCGGACAAGATTGGTCTCCGGTGTCCTCTCGCGTCATCCCTTAACATCAATGCGGCGATAAATACTGCTGTTGCCTCCCTGGCATCTCGGCACTCACCCGTTTCCTTTCACGACTGATGAGATGGACCGAGCTTTGTCCACCTTAAGACCGGGGAAAACTGGGGCCGGGATAACGTGCCGTATGAGTTCCTGCTTCACATGACACCTCCCTTGAAGTCCACGGCACTCTCCCTCTCAACACCAGTTGGCTCCGGGGCGTCTTTCCTACGTACTGGAAATCCTCCACCCTGCTACCTATACCCCAAAACCCGGGAAGGACCCCACACTCCCGTCCACATACCCCCCTATCGCTCTCTCCTGCGTGGGTAAGCTCCTGGAGCGACTGGTGGCCACTCGCCTATCCTGGTGACTGGGGGATGGCCATCTCCTGAGAGAGGGGCAGTGTGGCTTCAGGCCCCCAAAGGGGCACCCTAGGTGTCCTGGCGCAGCTGGAGTATCACATCTGTGACACTTACCGGGGTAGGGGGGTCATGACCTCCCTCTTTGTAGATCTAGAGGGAGCATTTGGACTCTGCTTCCCACGAAGGCATCCTCCGTAGTTGGCTTCCATGGGAATCACGGGACCCACCCTCGCCTGGCTCCATCATTCTTGTCAGGCCGGTCTTTTCAGGTTGCGGTTGGTGCCCTCCACCCCTCCTTCCCGTCCAATGCAGAGAGGAGTGCCGCAGGGTTCCATCCTCAGCCCTTTGCTGTTCAAAGTCCTCCTCTCAGACCTCCACATTCCTCCCCACTCTCACCTTCTTATCTATGCAGACGACATTACCATCATCAGCAGAGCCAACACTCAGGCCCAGGCACAGCTATGCTTGCAGGAGGCAGCTGATACAATAACTGACTGGTGAGGGACATGGGTCTCCAATTAATGCTCCCAAAAGCTCCCTTATGTACTTCACCCTCAAGTCTGTCCGCTCTCCACCCACTGTCCCCCCTTAGTGGCTCCCCCCGGGGCCTTACACCCGGTCCCACACCTTCCTCGGTATGCGGCTGGATTGGGCCCCGCCTGACCTGGTCTCATCATATTGAGTACCTCCGTACCACCTGCAACAGGCGCCTCAACATCATGAAGCGGTGGCTGGTGTCCGCTGGGGGGCCAGTCGTTATCTCCTTTTGCACTACTACCAGGCGGCCATCAGATCTAAGGTTGTCTTATGCAGCGCATTTATGGCTCAGCAGCCCTTTTTGTAATGCCCGGAAATCGGAGAGACAGGATGAAATTCCCATCATACGATCCCCGGGGTTTTGTATCTGTAAGAAGGAAAAAAGGGCTCAATAACCATATGTTTGGTCTGGGGGAAATTGTCGCCCTAGGTCCAGTATATGGAGGAACAGGTTATTCTTATTATACGAAGGCCAATCAAATCTTTTCTGTTCTCGTAATATTTATCTTCTTTCTTTCTTCCATCTTTTTTTCTTTCTCCCACTTCTATCTCCCCCCCCCTCCCCCTCCATACCCTCAGAAAACGAGTCCAAATGCGTGGGACATTTATTTCGTGACCGTCAATAGCTGGTAAGTCAAAACTTTTCATCCTCCCCTCACCCCCCTGACAGATCAAAAAACACAACTTAGATTTTTAATGTCCTCAAAACAGACACAAAAATGACAGAAAAAGTTTATAAATGGGTGGGTTAGTCAAGTTATTCGCTAAATTAAAAGTCGACCAACTTTCGGTTCCGACTCCAATACCTCGTCACTCTGGAAAACACGTTCGTGGGCTTGACCGAAAGGAAGTAACACCTTTCCCCGGATATTAGAATAAACGTATTAAATTCTTCTATATCAAATTAAAAGAACTGCATTATAGGCAGCCATTTCCTATATATACTTGCTTCGTTTTGCTAATTAGAGTCATTCGAAGTCTTATATCCCCCTTTAGGGGAAAGTCTCATAAGTATCCGAACATCTCTTTTTTTCCCGCTTCTCCTCCAACTTTGCCTTTGGGATACCACGAGGAGGTTAGTCGTCTCTCCGCTTCCTTCAAGGTAAGATATGGGAGTAACTCGCCCCTTTTTCCCCCCCCCTCCTTGTTATAATATATCTATCTATATATCTAATATAGGTACAGTTGTTTAGGTTCATTAACGCATAGGAGGGCCCGGCCTGTCCATAAGTGTTATTAAAGAGTCGTCTCTCCGCTTCCTTCAAAGGGTCCGGCGAGTGTCTCTGCCGGAAAAGAAACCAGGCCACATGGTAAGTGAAACCCACAAAAACCCATTACTCTCACTTTTCTCTCCTATATATATATTCCTGTATACCTATAGTGCTCAGTGATACGGACATAGATGGTAGTTCTAAGAATATAATTCATTGAGGTAGGTTTGCTCTGTAGAACTTTCCCGCGCCAAAATAAGAGTTTTACATGTATCTAGGTTCTCAAAAAAAGAAATAATATTTCATGGTGAATAAAACCCGGATGAGTTTAAAGTATAGCTTCTTGTGTTTATTTCAAATCCCAAGGTGATTATTCCTTGTTATGGAAATACTTCCCCACGTCTCAAAAAGAGTTTCAGCCTCACTCGGTGTAATAATAAGTACCCACCCCGACTACCAATAATTCTCATATAGTAAAACGTGTTCAGGGAGTAAACCATAGAACTAACTCGTCTGGACTGGTGGCAGCACTTCCCCTTACTAACCCCAAGTTCTTCCCAATTCAGTTTTGACGAGGAAATTTATTAGTCAATAAGAATTCTAACCCAAATTAAAAATCATTCAACCCAAAGTGTCAGTAAAAGTAAAAACCCCTGGCATCACATTTCCCCTCAGGAAACTGACGTCTGCAAATGCGGCCCTGAGGATCTCCATGGGGCAATGAGTCCTCACCGTCATCGTACACGCAGAGAGCGGTATCCCCCCGTTGCAGGTACACAGGAGGAGATCCTATGTAGCCATACCACCACATCATGTCCTGCCACCTCCCCCCCCCGGCACCTCTATGCCAACTCCCGGGGTGGATCCTCACACTCCAGCGGCTTCCGGAGCCCGTCAGCCTCTACGGTCCGTGCACTGCTGCCCCCTGTGCTGAACCCGCCACCACCCCTAGATCAGCCAGATTGGCGGGGTATTTTCCCCAAGCTTCGCC
>JACEEZ010025796.1:0-22115 GCA_016584305.1 Chionoecetes opilio | reverse complement strand
CCAACCAACCCTAACCCCCCCGGGTTCCTGAGCCCGTCAGCTCTACTGGTCCGTGCACGCTGGCCCACTTGTGCTGAACCGCCACCACCTCTACTCAGCCATCAGCCCCACTCCCGGTCCCATCTGGCGAATTCCCGTGGTGCCCTGACTATCCCAGATCTTCCTCCAAACACTTAGCTAGCGTCCTGGCAGCCCTTTATTCCGTCAACTCGACATGTCACTCTACACAACCACCTGAAGATCTTCACTGACGGCTCTCACTCCCCCACCATTCCGTCTACAGGCGCTGCCGTCTATGACCCTCGCTCCAACATCTGCAGGACGTGGCGGCTGCCCCCTGAAACGGACGTTCTGGCGGCAGAACTCTTCGCCATTCGCCAGGCTGTGTCTTACCTGAACACCACCTACGCCCAGAGTTGTGATCTACACAGACTCTCTCTCCTCCCTCCATCTCTTCCTCTCCCGTCGCCCGGCTTCCTCCACAGCCATGGTTCACTCCCTGCAACGGCTACTCCTCTCCCTCACCTCAGTGGGCTGGAAGTTCACCTTGCAGTGGGTGCCTTCCCATTGCAATATCCGGAGCAATGAGGTTGCTGATGCTGCTGCTAAGATGGCCCTCTCGGAGGTAAGCATCACCCCTCTCCCGCTGCCGCTCTCCACCGCCAAGCGTCTAATTTCTAATGTCTGCCGCTCCGCCTGGGATAGATCGCTCGGCGCCGCCCTCCGTGCCACCTCCATGGGTCAGTACCGCACAGACTCCTCCCCGCACCCATGGATAAGACAAACGTCCCGCGTCTTAGATGTCGCCCTCACCCGCCTGAGGATTGGTCACACAACACTCACAGCACACCTGCACCGCCTGCACCTCACGCCCGACCCGCACTGCCCTGCTGCAGGAACGTCCCGGAGTCCATTGACCACTTCCTGCTGCAGTGTCCTCGCTTCCACTCCCACCGACAACTTCTACGTGGTCAACTCATCGCCCTGAACGTCACCACCTTTGACCTGACCACCCTGCTGGCCGCCGCTGCCGTCCACCCATCACGACGCCCCGCCGTCATCCGCCTCACCTGTGCCTTCCTGAGGAAGACTAATCAACTGTCCTGACTGTGATTAATTCACGGCTGTACACCAGGGCGAATAGCGTCGATTTCGACATCACTGCCCTTCAACAACAACAACAACAATTCTTATACATAAAGGTAAGAATTTAACGCTAGAATTATTGTTTATACGTTTTTCCCGAAACTTGGCATATCCCTGGAATTGGTCTACTTTTAGGATATTTATCCCATGTTTTGAAAAGTCCGCCCCCGTCCACTAGGTTAGGTTAGTGAATAGCACGGGGGGGGTCGAGGGGGGCGGAGCCCCGCCGTTAGGTTAGGTTAGGTTAGATTAGGTTAGGCTAGATTAGGTTAGATTAGGCTAGATTAGGTTAGGCTAGATTAGGTTAGGTTAGTGCACAGCACGGGGGGGTCGAGGGGGGCGGAGCCCCCCTCCGTTATGTTATGTTATGTTAGTGCACAGCACGAGGGGCTCGAGGAGGGGTGTTAGGTTAGTTCTGTAGTTTTGTCATCTGTAGAATAGAGGCTGAACCTCCTATCTTCTTATAGCAAACAAGCTTGGAGAGTGGTGGAAATCGGGGTTTTTGGGTGGGGGAGCACACACTTAAGGGAAATAATATTATGGCCCCGATAAAGTCTACGAACTAGGGAAATTTCCCTAGTTTATGGATTTTTGTTGGGGGGGGGCCATATTTCACTTTGTGTTGTTTTAGGGTGGGGGGCACACATAAAAGGGAAATTTGGCCCCGATAAAGTCTCTGAACTAGGGAAATTTCCCTAGTTTAAGGATTTTTAGTGGGGGAGGTGCCATATTTCCCTTATATGTGTGCTCCCCCACCCTAAAACAGCACATACATAAGGGAAATATGCCCCCCCCAACAAAAAATCCCTAAACTAAGGAAATTTCCCTAGTTTATGGATTTTTTTTTGGGGGGGGGGCATATTTCCCTAGTGTGTGTGCTCCTCCACCCAAAAACTCCTTATTCCCGCCAGTTCCCCAGGCTTGTTGGCTATAAGAAGAAGAAGAAGATACGGGGTGGAGCCCTTGTTCTAAAGTGTTACCCTCATTTCGCCCACATGCCATTTCGCCACACCATGGAGTCTTTTCGCCCACACTATGGAGTCATTTCGCCCAAGGTTACTGGTGGTTCATTCCATTTCTGCCAGAGTAAGATATAGTTACATGACTCCGTGACATGGATCGTGTGGGCGAATTGACTTTAGAGTGGGCGAATTGACTCTTACATGTGGGCGAAATGTCTTGTGGGCGAATTGACTCTTACATGTGGGCGAATTGACTCTTACATGTGGGCGAATTGACTTACATGTGGGCGAAATGTCTTGTGGGCGAATTGACTCTTACATGTTGGCGAAATGGGTAATAATGGACGAGAGTTTCACGTTCGTTTTCAGAGACACCAACTATTTTTTCTTGGCCTACAATAGGTGCTTGGGTAAAACTTTAAAACTTTAAAAGAGTGGGCGAAATGACTCCATAGTGTGGGCGAAAAGACTCCATGGTGTGGCAAAATGACATGTGGGTGAGATGACCGGATACCCCGTAGATAACACTATAGTCGCCAGTCACTTGCCACTGCACTAATGTCGCCAGGCGCAATATACTCTGAATTTTAGCATCACTACAGCCTTGTATGTGCCACTGAAGACGCATGCACAGTAGTTTATATTATGTACATCACACTACATGTCTTCAGTGGCACATAAAATTCTGTAGTGATGCTAACATTCGTAATATATTGTGCCTGGCGACAATAGTGCAGTGGCAAGTGACTGGCGACTATAGTGTTATCTACGGTAAACAGGTCATATCTATAAAATATTGCTTATATTCACTAAAAATCGTCTAATGGTACTCAAATTACAATGGAATGTCTTCAGTGGCACATAAAAGTCTGTAGTGCTGCTAAAATTCGTAATACATCGGGTAAATTTTTACGATAGGACCAAACTTCCCTACACAATTGGGAGCATGGTTTTTGTTTACCTTATTGTATTCTAAGAGACATTTTCTCCTTGAGCTTTCCGTCGCAAATCAATAGTTTCGGAGATATGAACATTTTAGGTGGGAGGAGGAATACGTCTCCTTGTTTCCGATGTGATTTCGGGGGTTAGTCTTTGCTCCGGCCCCCTGTTTACAAAATGCCTCCCTCTTCCTCTTCTTGTGACCTGCATTGCTTTTGTTTCGGAGGCGCACCCGTGGCTACCTTACCTAACCTAACCTTACCTAACCTTACCTAACCTTACCTTACCTAACCTTTAACCTCCTAACTGGGTCCAATAATAAAAAAGTTTCATAAAATCCCAAACAAAAGCGATGCAGGTCACAAGAAGAGGAAGAGGGAGGCATTTTGTATACAAGGAGACATATTCCTCCCCCCACCTAAAATGTTCTATATCTCCGAAACTATTGATTTGCGACGGAAAGCTCAAAGAGAAAATGAAATGTCTCTTAGAATACAATAAGGTAAACAAAAACCATGCTCCCAATTGTGTAGGGAAGTTTGGTGCCATCGAAAAAATTTACCGGTATTTTATTTAACTTTTATTATTGGACCCAGTTAGGAGGTTAAAGGTTAGGTTAGGTTAGGTTAGGCTAGGTTAGGTAAGGTAAGGTTCAGGTTAGGTTAGGTAAGGTTAGGTAAGGTAGCCACGGGTGCGCCTCCGAAACAAAAGCAATGCAGGTCACAAGAAGAGGAAGAGGGAGGCATTTTGTAAACAAGGAGACATATTCCTCTCCCCACCTAAAATGTTCATATCTAAATGACCGGATACCAGATGAACACTTTGGCATTAAATCAATCAATCTAGATCAACACCGAACTCACTTTGGTGGACGAAACTATTTTTTTCTGGTGAATTTTGAATGAATCTGCTAACTGTTTCTGTCGCAATTTTTTTTTTTTTTTTTTTTTTTTTTTTTAAGGGTAGATAAAGGTTAGGTTTTTTTTTATTTTTTTATTATTATTTAGGTAAAGGTTAGGTTAGGTTTAGGTTCTATTTTTTTTTCTTCAATTTTGTAAAAAAAAAAAAAAAAAAAAAAAAAAAAATTGCGACAGAAACGAAACGGTTAGCAGATTAATTCAAAACACATAAAATAAAGCAGAAAAAAAAAGTTTCGTCTACCAAAGTGAGTTCAGTGTTCATCTGGATATTTACCTGCTTTTCTAGAGGTTAACTTTTGAAATAAGCGATATTTTAGGGCACAAACCCTGCTGTCCAGGAGTAGGGGTGGATGGTACTCCCTCCCGGCCACCGGATCTCTCGTCCCCGTCGGCAAGAGTTCCAACTTTGGTTATAATGGACGAGGACTTCGCGGTCGTTTTCAGAGACACCGACTAATTTTTCCTGTCCTACAATAGGTGCTTTTTCTAATAGAGATAGTTTTATTTTCCAGAAACCCTTTAAAAAAAAAAAAATCCGAATTTTATGCATGGTTAAAGTTAAGGTTAGGTTAGGTTAGTTTTCATTAAAACATAAGGTTAGGTTAGATATACTTAGTGGTTAAGGTTAGGTTAGTTTTCATTAAAGCATAAGGTTAGGTTTGGTATATTTTATTCAATTTATTCCTTGTTATCTGAGACCCTGACTCATTTCTCCCGGCCAAGTTTTCGTGCTTTTTCTGATGGAGATTCTGTGTTTTTAACCCGTCGGGTGCTGCCCAATTTTTGACCTTTGACCTACGCCAGTGCTGGCCGATTTTCGATTTTTTTAATTTATTTTATTTGTGGTCTATTGGTTAAATTAAACACTATAATGACAAATAAACCCTTAACAAATGTATTTTTCATGTCAAAACTAGCTATGAACATTTTTGCTACATTTCGGTTTTTTTATCCCTAGAGTTTATTGTTTGCGTGTGATGCATGACTACATTTCAACTCTTGAAGTATACAGACTGCAAATACATTTTCATAATCTAATAATCATTTTCAACCACCAACCAACCAACGCCACCAACACCCTCTACAGGCCGTGTAATAGGTAGTAAAATTATTAGTGACTTGAAAAATACCGCCAGGACTGCGATATGTGGCAACACCTGTGGACCCCGCTATACAGATTCCACTTGTAACCTTTGCAATAGCCTGTTGTCCGGGGATTGTAGCGCTATATAGGTAGGGCAAGGAGTGAAGGGGGTATAGTGAAGGGAGTAATAAGTGTGTCATGGGGTACAAAAGGGAGGAAGTAAGGAAAAAAAGGTGGTTTTATACTGCAATTTTTTCTAATCGAGCGAGCGTGCGGGAGTGACCAGTGACGAGGTAACGTCACGGTGACGTCACGATAACAAGAAGCACGTAGCAAATACGTGAAGTGTGAACCGGGCCTAACTCCAGCCTTATCCACATGCAATAATGTTGCCACATCGCACAAAGGGTGCATGTGTCACCCTATGTGGAAATGGAAAATAATAAGCGATTCGTTTTACACCAAACAATTCGAGAGAGGATTTGTTTTACACCAAACAATTCGAGTTGAGTCGAGTCAATTCGAATCACAACGAGTCTTCGACAGGGCATGTGGTTCGTTACGGTACGGTACGAAATTACGGTACGGTACGGTAATTTAAGGGCTAAAAGTACGGTTCGATATATTTCTTCAAGTTCGTTACGGTACGAAAGTTCGATTTTTATTTCCGTACTTATATCGAACCATTTTCGTACCCAGCAGTATGGACGGTAGGCTGCCATCCATACTGTCTATCTATTTTCATGTATCTGTAAAAATCACAAAACTTCACCCAGCTCTCAACCCACCAGGGTGGTCTGGGGGTAGAGCGCGCGGCCTGAGTGTAGAGTCCCTGCATTCGGTCAGCGGTTCGAGTCCACCAGGTTCGTCCTGGCGTGGTGGCGCTTTGTATAGTCAATAACCTTGTAGTTGGTACTTGCAAAGTGTCTAGATAGGATCAAAGTATCTTATCTTATCACCCAGCTCAGGGACTCAAGGAGCGGGAGTTGACCCCCCCATTAACACCACCGTGTGACCTCATTACCAGGGAGGAATTTTCCATCCAACGCCTGGCTGTTGACCTGGGGTCCTGGGACTCTTGGGGATAATGATTAATAGTTCAACAGGCCATGTGTCTAGTTCCTATCTACCTTAACCCTTTCACGCACGAAAAGTTTATTAAGTTTTTCCGTCCACTGCGACATCAATTTGGGGCTCTCTAAAGGCCCCCATCCACGGTATGATTGGTCGTACGATCTGATCCGACAGACCTGATCCGATGGATTTCCTACCACCCACTAACGATCCGACCGCACCTCAAGACCAGAGTTCAGTTGGTGATAGAAACGGTGGAGAGCGGTTCCCATGATGGGTCTATGCAACGAGGATCGAATTACTTTTGATGGAATCTGATACACAACTGAGGAGCGTAAACATCATCCGCGTTCACACCAAATTTCACAGAGGCAATTATTTTCTTAATATATTTCCGGCACACAGTTCTCATATTGTTTTTTGTTTTTTTACTGTTTCAACATTAGCCTCACTGTCGCTCACTGTCGCTCCTTGAGTTTCTCTACCAATACTTCATAAGTTGCATTTTTCTTATATTTATCCATTTTCTCTTTGCTTTTTATTTCCCACAAACATTCAGTTTCTATATAATTGGATGAATTCTGTCCAAAATTGCTTGTCATCAAAGAAACAATTCATCTTGGTAATCCTCTCGTGACGCTGTCAGTGGCGAAACTGACGGTTGGCCTCACGATCAGCACACTCACGGTGCGATCCGGTCTGAACCGGATGATCTGTCGGATATAAAAACCAAACACTGCTTGGTCGCATCCGACCAGCTGTCAGTCGGTCGGACAGACCAAAATCACCCCACTCACGATCCAATCTGGTTGGATCCAACCAGATCTGTCCGATGGTCGTACGACCAGATCGCACCGTGGATTAACTTAAGTTGCCCCGCGGAATGGCCTGACTGTGCGGCGAATGTTTTGTTTATGTTATCAATTTCAACCACGATTATTCTTTTTTCCTGGCATTATTATATATCGTGGTTTTGCAAGAGATTATTCTGCCTTATGAAAGACAAAAATAAAAATAAATGCAAATAAATAGCGGAGTTTAACGACTTCAAAAAACATTGAGTAAAGAGAAATAAGAAATGCTTACGTTCACCACTTCGTAGCTCGATACTTCCTGAGTCGACTTTTTATGGTTTATATGCAAATAAAAGCGGACTTTTATGAGGATTCCAACGCTACCATTATAATTTTCATATGGCCAGTAGATTTTGAGAAAATGGAGGAAAACTGAAACACATGTTGGAAGACGGATGGCTAAGAAGGCGGGCTAGCACGCTGCCTGCTGAGAGTGAAAAGGGACACGGGCCCTTATCACTTCAAATCCATTTGCACGAGCGAGTTGACAATTAGTTTATTTTATACGCCTAGCTTGGATCTTTTACACAGAAAATTTTGACGTGATTCTGATAAATACTTTATTTTTGGCGATTTTTTTTGTTTTTTGACGCAATTTGCGTCAAAAGCTAAGATGTACACGGGCCCGTTTTGACGTGATCGCGTCACCGTGCGTGGAAGGGTTAATATATAGACTGTATATATATATATATATATATATATATATATATATATATATATATATATATATATATATATATATATATATATATATATATATATATATAATCACCTCACTTCAACCTCGTTCGTGGTCACCGGTGATGGAAGAGTGAGTGAGTGAGGGCAGGGCGTGAGTAGGTGAGGGCGTGGGTTGGAGGGGTGTTGAAGAAATTAATGGGGGCGTGGATGGTTTAGTGAGTAAGAGTTTTAGTTCCTAAAAGTTTGTGAATGGGCGGGTAGGTGAATGATTGAGTGAGGGAGTGGCGTGGGTGGATGGGCGGGTAGGGGAATGAGTGAGTGAGATTTGACCCCATTAATTAACACCACCGTGTGACTTCATTAGCTAGGTAGAATTTCTGCCCAGCTGCCTGGGTGTGGACGTGGCATGGGGATTATCCCTCAGCCTCCTCCGGTCAAAGAGATAAGTAAGGTGGCGTTGGATTGAAGGAAGATATTGTTGATGCCATCATGCTTTTACCATTCAATACATAAAATTAATGCCCCCTAATTTAGGTATGTAGCTATATATATATATATATATATATATATATATATATATAGTTAATGATTTGTAAGTCACGGGTTTAAGAGGTAACTATGAAATGTATTGTAGTATACAGGGAGGTCCCGAAGATACGAGCAGTTAGGTTCCACCTGGCATACTCGTAAAGCGAAATCTCGTATAACGAAACATAACTAATGGTAAAATATAGGTTTGGTTCCAGGACCCCATCAATTATTTTTTTTTTTTTTTTTAAAGACATGTTTTTCAAAGTAACAAACTATAGCAAACACAACAAACACACAGCGTCTATATTACCCACACTGTACTACCTATTCTGTAGAAAAAGCATTCTGAAAGAGAAAATAGCACACAAAATAACCTAACTGCGCATTAATTAAACATAAAACATGCATAACAAGCAATAAAGACGTTGTAATGTATGGGACGCCGCGTGATACAAGAGAAGGTAGTGTAGCGGTCCCAAGGTTGGGGCCGCACACCTGCTAATTACCCCTAAATGTCAGGCCGCGCCATATGCTTAATTATCCTTCAGGTCACGCCTTGCTAGGGGTGACCTGACTGCGGTCCCAAGGTTGGGGCCGCACACCTGCTAATTACCCCTAAATGTCAGGCTGCGCCATATGCTTAATTACCCTTCAGATCACGGCTTGCTAGGGGTGATATCACTGGGGTCTACCAAATCCCCCTTTGTCCAGCCTGGGAGTGGTAGGGCGAGCATTTTGAACTTGATAATCTTACTCACCCCAGTTTGAATGTCGTATCATTGGATTTTCGATCTCGTATATTGAAAATAGACCCTAATTTACATATCTCGTATCTTCGGATTCTCGTATACCGAAAGCTCATATAACGGGACCTCCCTGTATAAAGATAAATGGGTAGAAGTTACTATGTGTTGTATGTACCTGTAAAAGTATGTGTATATTAATCACAATGGGTAACGCGTGAGTGGAGGAATTCCTTCCCTTCTTTGATTCCTTATTTCTTTCGAATTCCTCGTCAGTTCCTCTTCTGACTCTTCATCCCTCCAATTTCTTCCTTACTCCTTATTCCTCCTTTCCTTCTCTCATATCTCCTTCCTTCTCTCTCTCCCACCTTCCATTATCACCCCATCATCACCAAAAGGAGATGAGATTCCCCCTCTTTTTGCACGAGCGACTGTCAGAGTTCCCCTGCTGCCGCTAGGATCGCTGCCGTGCATGAATTCAAAATGGCGCGGCCGGAGTGAACCCTCTCGGTAAAAGCTCTCTGCTAATAGTCACTATTTTAAACAATACACACCTTCTACCACTAAATCACTAGCAACACAGGCTCCTTCCTTATAATATTATATCTTAATATGTGATACATCAAAACTCCTTAAAACCCAAGTATTTGAAAATAAAATGAGAAAAAATAGAATAATGTTGAGTTGACAATTCGAGCGGCGATAAGCGGTCTAATATGGAAAAAAGAAAAAAAAAAAAAAGTCACTCAAATGGAGTCCATTATATCCGAAGTCCGTTACATCGAGGTTTGACTGTATATATATATATAAAATATATATATATATATATATATATATATATATATATATATATATATATGTAAGTAGAAAAAGGTTTTGGGTTACTCTCAACCATTACTCTCTCTCTCATATATCTCGATTTCTCACTCTCTTTCTCTTTCACGGAGAGAGAGAGAGAGAGAGAGAGAGAGAGAGAGAGAGAGAGAGAGAGAGAGAGAGAGAGAGAGAGAGAGAGAGAGGGGGGGCCAACGCGGCGATTTATTAAGTTAACGCTAATATATGCATGGTTCTACTGTATGTATCAGAAAACGAAATCTATCAATGGAAAGCTAATAAAATTCTGCTTCTATTGATATCTCCCATCTTATAAGCTGTCCCACAAAGTGTTAAATGACGACGTGTTTTAAGTGAATGTTAAGTTCATCATATTTCTTCAGAGTCTCATAATGACCTTTATTTAATGTGTTTTACTATGTTTTATGTGATAATCTTATAGAACAAACATTTCCGAAGATAACAGTCTATCCTTTATATATGTATAACATGATATACTGCGGGGTCATGCCTTGAGAACTTCCCCGGGTCTTGGGTGAACGAAGAGGCTCTGGCGCTAAGATGGCGCCCACAAATCGAGTTGTCGCTACTCTATATAATATAGGTACTCTAGCGTGGACAAGACTGAGCCCCGCTGGCGGGAGACTCCACGCTTCCAACGGGATGTCCTCGCAACACATAAACTGTTCCTTTAAACTCCAACAATAAGTGAATAAATTACATCATCAATCGGGAAAATTACCCTTTTGATGATATTTATTTAGTTAACGCTAATTTATGCATGGTTCTAATTCATATATCAGAAAACTAAATATATCAATGGAAAGCTAATGAAATTGCGCTTCTATTGATATGTTTCATGGTAAATGTTGACTCGCAAAGTTTTAAATGGCGATGAGTTGAAGTGAATATTCTTTGGTCATGTGCAGCAAGTGAATGGGTCAACAGGCTGGTACAACCCCTGCCGCACGGCGGTGCCACCGTCGGCGGATAACAGAAGTTGCATTGGAGGGACCGCGAGCTTGTATAGTATTTATGATCTTGAAACATTAGGGGCTTAGCCCAGCCAAGAGATCTTAAAATTTTTACAGGATAATTTTCAATTTAATTATGAGTATAATGAATATAAGATGTGAGACACTGTGCTCTACCAAAAGGCTCCGGTAATTTGCTTAGGATAACTTTCGCAACATGAAATTAAAATAAAATTAAGACGATCTGAGTTGGGGTTCAACTTCGATATTATTTTTATTTTCATCAGCAGGAGTAAAACCCTAAGAAAAAGACCTCGAGCTTTGGCGTGATGAAGCAGCCCTATAGATTGTATATTCCCAATGCTTTGTTCAGTACTTAAATCTGACCAACCTCGGTCTTATAAATACTTTTTTTATGTTTACATCACAAAGGACTGGCCAAGGACACAAAAATGCATTCGGAAAAAAATGCACTTCTGTTAACTCTGTGTGTTGTCCATCTGATATTCTCTTCTTCACTCCTCCAAAAGGTGTTTTGGTGTCTCCTCTGTCATGCACTCCTCATCTCCTCTGTTCTCTCCACCTCTCTCATGTCCTGCTCATAAAAAGGATGCCATCAGCATACGCTAAGTAATATCTAACCAAATATCTTGTTTTTTTACTATAATTTTATGTTGTCCCCAGTCAGAGCTTATCTTAGTTTTGTGAGAAAAATACAAAAAAACATAAAAAAAAAGGTATTTGAGATCCGGGGCTATTCATAAAACATTGGGGGCTACACAACCCAATGCCCAAGGCCCATACTTATAAAGATTTAGGATTCGTCCTAGGATTCGTCCTAACCCTGCGTCCTAAGGTGCGAGGAAAGTCTAAGACGCGTCCTAAGACGGCGGCTTAGGACGAAGCGCTGAGCGCTACATTTAGCAAGAGTCCAATTTGGATTTCATGAAATATCACTACTAAGAGTCATCAGAAAGGTATAAAAAGATCGAAAAACAGAAGATTAATATTTCTATGATAATTGCTGAAGACTACAACGAATTAATTCATCTATAAGGATAATTGTACCAGATATGCAACGTTCCGTTCAAAAGACACAAACATTGACATGGTCGTCGCTCTATTAACGAGGAAAGATAATTGTTTTCAGGACGACTGGACGAGACTTTCATTAAAACCTATGAGACCCTGACTAATTTCTCCCTGCCAAGTTTAAGTGTTTTTTCTGATGGAGATACAGTGTTTTAATGGAAACGGTACCATAAAATTCGGTGATGATTTTTTTTTTTTTTAACTTTGGGTTTGCGCAAAATAAAACCATCTCCATTAGAAAATGCACCTATTGAAGACCAGGAAAGATTAGTCGGTGTCTCTGAAAACGACCGCGAAGTCATCGTCCATTATTACCAAATTGTTGAGTTAGGTTACGTTTAGTTTAGGTTAGGTTAGATTTAGGTTATGTTAAGGTTTGGTTTAGGTTATGTTAAGCTTAGGGTAGATTTGGATTAGGTTATGTTGAGTTATTTAGGTTAAAAAAAACTAATTTGATGGTGCGCTATTGTCCGGGTGGTTGGCACCGCCAACTCCTGCGGAATATTTACCGTTTGGTTTAGGTCATCCTCGAGCCTGACAATTCTAACCTGTTTCATAGTGTAGATTTCTTCATTCTGAGTCTTTTAAACCCAATTTCCCATGGCGCAATTGAATAATAATGCTGATACATATACTACCTAGAATCTAGTTCTTTCAACCAAAAACTGTTAAGTTAGGTTAGAGGTGGGGTTTGGTATATTAACAGATGATATCAAGAACAAATAAGAAAATTATCAAGACTACGGCAGTGGGAAGAGAAATAGAGTTATATGGATATTGTTCCATGGCTTAATAAATGACGACTTATTCAATTTTTTTTTAATTTATTTTTAGTGAGCCTACTCTAAATCGCTTTTATTCTCAACATGATACCATTTTTCATCAACAGTTTGGTGGGGATGCACTACAATCTGTATCACGATACATGATATCAAGGCAGGAGGAACATGACTACCTCAGAGTGAATAATAACACACTCGTGACTTGAGTCATGCACTGATCGCCGTATTTTTTTCAGTGTTGCTTTATATTACATCTCCCACTAGTCTGTCACATATATAATCCCTTCTCGGTCCAAGCAGTATCGCTTGATTAGTTATGTATCAACAAGTTCGTCCAGTACATCTCTTCTGTCACGAAAAGTTCTCAGGAGTGGGTGGAGCACGCCATGTTTACGTCTTAGGACGAGTCTTAGCCGCCGCCCTGCTCGCTAGGACACCTCACACCCTGTCCTAGCCAAACATCGAAATTAGGACGATTCTTAGCGATTTCGGATGCGCTCGAAATGATTTAGGACACCGGCCGCCATATTTAAGACTCGAGCGAGTCTAAGACGAATCCTAAATCTCTATAAGTATGGGCCCAGGCCCACAGTCCCCAGGCCTATAGTCTATATAGTCAATGGTCTATAGTCTATAGCCCCCAATGCCCAGGCCTAACTGCGCCCGTGCCTGCGAGTGTGTATCTTGTTGTAGTGTGTCTTTGGTGCAAATGCGGTCCATACAAACACCGGATCGGACCGGATCTGAGCAGTAAACACCGGATCGGACCGGATCTGAGCAATAAACACCGGATCGGACCGGATCTGAGCAGTAAACACTGGCGAATAGGGCCAAAGGGGTTTTAATAGTGTCTAAAAAGAGGATATATACATGACATTAGGCGTAGTTGTATCATAGTTATCAAATATCGATATTAAGAGATAACTTGTAACACGGGCATTTTATATTGAACAGCGATCTGTCATTTTGTCTCCGGTTATAATGGACGAGAGTTTCGCGGTCGTTTTCAGAGACACACTATTTTTTCTTGGCCTACAATAGGTGCTTGTTCTAATGGAGATAGTTTAATTTGGCGCAAAAAAAGAAAAAAAAATTATATTTTGTGGTTAAGGTTAGGTTAGGTTTCATTAAAACATGTAAGGTTAGGTTAAGTTTCATTAAAACCTTTAAGGTTAGGTTAGGTTTCATTAAAACCTTTAAGGTTAGGTTAGGTTTCATTAAAACCTTTAAGGTTAGGTTAGGTTTCATTAAAACCTTTAAGGTTAGGTTAAGTTTCATTAAAACCTTTAAGGTTAAGTTAGGTTTCATTAAAACCTTTAAGGTTAGGTTAGGTTTCATTAAAACCTTTAAGGTTAGGTTAGGTTTCATTAAAACCTTTAAGGTTAGGTTAGGTTTCATTAAAACCTTTAAGGTTAGGTTAGGTTTCATTAAAACCTTTAAGGTTAGGTTAGGTTTCATTAAAACCTTTAAGGTTAGGTTAGGTTTCATTAAAACCTTTAAGGTTAGGTTTCATTAAAACCTTTAAGGTTAGGTTAGGTTTCATTAAAACCTTTACGGTTAGGTTAGGTTTCATTAAAACCTTTAAGGTTAGGTTAGGTTTCATTAAAACCTTTAAGGTTAGGTTGGGTTTCATTAAAACCTTTAAGGTTAGGTTAGGTTTCATTAAAACCTTTAAGGTTAGGTTAGGTTTTATTAAAACCTTTAAGGTTAGGTTAGGTTTCATTAAAACCTTTAAGGTTAGGTTAGGTTTCATTAAAACCTTCAAGGTTAGGTTAGGTTTCATTAAAACCTTTAAGGTTAGGTTAGGTTTCATTAAAACCTGTAAGGTTAGGTTAGGTTTCATTAAAACCTTTAAGGTTAGGTTAGGTTTCATTAAAACCTTTAAGGTTAGGTTAAGTTTCATTAAAACCTTTAAGGTTAGGTTAGGTTTCATTAAAACCTTTAAGGTTAGGTTAGGTTTCATTAAAACCTTTAAGGTTAGGTTAGGTTTCATTAAAACCTTTAAGGTTAGTTTAGGTTTCATTAAAACCTTTAAGGTTAGGTTAGGTTTCATTAAAACCCTTAAGGTTAGGTTAGGTTTCATTAAAACCTTTAAGGTTAGGTTAGGTTTCATTAAAACCTTTAAGGTTAGGTTAGGTTTCATTAAAACCTGTAAGGTTAGGTTAGGTTTCATTAAAACCTTTAAGGTTAGGTTAGGTTTCATTAAAACCTTTAAGGTTAGGTTAGGTTTCATTAAAACCTTTAAGGTTAGGTTAGGTTTCATTAAAACCTTTAAGGTTAGGTTAGGTTTCATTAAAACCTTTAAGGTTAGGTTAGGTTTCATTAAAACCCTTAAGGTTAGGTTAGGTTTCATTAAAACCTTTAAGGTTAGGTTAGGTTTAATTTTTTTTTTTTTTTTTTTTTTTTTTTTTTTTTTTTTTTTTGTGCTTTGCGCAAAATAAAACAAGCACCATTAGAACAAGCACCTATTGTAGGTCAAGAAAAAATAGTTGGTGTCTCTGAAAACGACCGCGAAACTCTCAGCCATTATAACCGGAGACAAAATGACACAGATCGCTGTTCAATATAAAATGCCCGTGTTACAAGTTATCTCTTAATATCGATATTTGATAAACTATGATACAACTACGCCTAATGTCATGTATATATCCTCTTTTTAGACACTATTAAAACCCTTTTGGCCCTATTCGCCGGTGTTTACTGCTCATATCCGATCAGATCCGGTGTTTACTGCTCAGATCCGGTCAGATCCGGTGTTTGTATGGACCCGTGCAAGTGTGCCACCACTGCTCCCACCCCAAGACCCAGACCCAGGCTCACCTGCACCTCCTACGCCTCACAGGACCTGGCCAGGAGCTCCTACGGGCTCCTCAGGACGTCCTCGCAGCAGTAAACAGCCCCCAACAGCCCTAAAGACCGTGCTCCACCCACCGCTGTCTGCTGCCTCCCCTCTCACCTGCAAGGCTAAAAAGTATTGCCTCAAACACACTTGCCAGGCTGTTTGTTTTGCTTTTCTAGAGGTTAACTTGTGAAGTAAGTGATATTTTTGGGCACAAACCCTGCTGTCCACGAGTAGGGGTGGATGGTACTCTCGGCCACCGGATCTCTCGTTCCCGTCGGCGAGAGTTCCAACTTTTCACGGGGTCAAGGGGTCCTCTTGGCCAAGACTCAATAGTGCGGTAACATTTCGGCAGTGGGCATTCACCGATTTCGAGGCCGAAACTTAGATTTCCTGAATAGTTTTGATGTTTTGAATGAATCTGGCACTCTTTTTTGGTCGGAAATCAATGTTTGTTTACAGGTGTGGGGGGTGCCCGCCCCGCCCGCCCGAAAAACCTTGCTCCGCTTCGCACTGCCGTAGTATTGATAATTTTCTTTTTTTCTTGATATCATCTGTTACTAAAGCAAACCCCACCTCTAACCTAATCTAATCTGATTTAACCTAACTTAACCGTGTCTTGCAGAAATCTTGGTAGATTTTTGGATGTGAATACACGACCATTCGAGCGAAGGACCATTCGAGCGAATGGCTATTCGATAGAAGGACCATTCGAGCGAATGGCTATTCGAGCGAATGGCTATTCGATAGAAGGACCATTCGAGCGAATGGCCTATTCGATAGAAGGACCTTTCAAAGCGAATGGCTATTCGATAGAAGGAACCATTCGAGCGAATGGCTATTCGATAGAAGGACCATTCGAGCGAATGGCTATTCGATAGAAGGCCCCATTCGAGCGAATGGCTATTCGAGCGAAGGAACCATTCGAGCGAATGGCTATTCGATAGAAGGACCATTCGACGAATGGCTATTCGAGCGAAGGACCATTCAAGCGAATGGCTATTCAGCGGAGGACCATTCGAGCGAATGTGTAATTAATCTGTAAGATCATAGAATGCTATTATAGAGGCACGGTATTAAAAAAGCAGGATGCGACGGGGCCACGTAGGTTATGGAGGCAAGTTGCCCTGCTGTCACCCCCGAGTGGCTGCAGTGGAGCAGTGGCGTTGTCAGCCAGGGTTTCAAACATTGCTGGGCTGTGCTGTGCCGGGGAGGAAGGGGTAGTGCAAGGAGCTGTCTGAAGGGCCACTCAGGTTAAGCACCAGAGTTTTGGGTAGGGCACTTTACAACCAAGATCCACTGCCTTCCTCAATACAGCTCGGTTTAAACTCCAGTGAAAGACACATCCCTGGATCCCCACATCTGGCATAACCTCACGCACAGCGGCCCAACACTGCCACACACACACTGCCAATGAATGCCCACACTGCCACACACACACTGCCACACACACACTGCCAATGAATGCCCACACTGCCACACACACACTGCCACACACACACTGCCAATGAATGCCCACACTGCCACACACACACTGCCACACACACACTGCCAATGAATGCCCACACTGCCACACACACACTCCAATGAAATGCCCACACTTGCCACACACACACTGCCACACACACACTGCCAATGAATGCCCTCACTGCCACACACACACTGCCAATGAATACCCACACTGCCACACACACACTGCCAATGAATACCCTCACTGCCACACACACACTGCCAATGAATGCCCACACTGCCACACACACACTGCCAATGAATGCCCACACTGCCACAACACCCCACTGCCAATGAATGGGCCCCCACTGCCACACACACACTGCCAATGAATGCCCACACTGCCACACACACACTGCCATGAATACCAAAACTGCCACACACACACTGCCAATGAATGCCACACTGCCACACACACACTTTCCAATGAATACCCACACTGCCACACACACACTGGGCCAATGAAAGCCCACACTGCCACACACCCCACTGCCAATGGGAATTGCCCTCCCCCTGCCACCCCACACACTGCCCAAAGAATACCCACACTGCCACACACCACTGCCAATGAAATGCCCCACACTGCCACAACACACTGCCAATGAATGCCCACACTGCCACACACACACTGCCAATGAATGCCCACACGGGCCCCACACACACTGCCAATGAATGCCCCACACTGCCACACACAATGCCAATGAATGCCCACACTGCCACACACACACTGCCAATGAATGCCCACACTGCCACACACACACTGCCAATGAATGCCCACACTGCCACACACCCCACTGCCAATGAATGCCCACACTGCCACACACACACTGCAATGAATGCCCACACTTGCCACACACACCACATGCCACACACACCACTGCCAATGAATACCCAAACTGCCACACACACACTGCCACACACACACTGCCAATGAATGCCCACACTGCCACACACACACTGCCAATGAATGCCCTCACTGCCACACACACACTGCCAATGAATGCCCCACACTGCCACACACACACTGCCAATGAATGCCCACACTGCCACACACCCCACTGCCAATGAATGCCCACAATGCCACACACACACTGCCACACACACACTGCCAATGAATGCCCACACTGCCAAAACACACTGCCACACACACACTGCCACACCCCACACTGCCAATGAATGCCCTCACTGCCACACACACACTGCCAATGAATGCCCACACTGCCACACACACACTGCCACACACACACTGCCACACACACACTGCCAATGAATACCCACACTGCCACACACTGCCAATGAATACCCACACTGCCCACACACCACTGCCACACACTGCCAATGAATACCCACAATGCCCACACACACTGCCACACACACACTGCCACACACACCCCTGCCACACACTGCCAATGAATACCCACACTGCCACACCCACACTGCCACACACACAACTGCCAATGAATATCCACTTTTCCACCACAACTACCAAAAGAATACCCACCCCTGCCACACACACACTGCCACACACACACTGCCAATGAATACCCACACTGCCACACACACACTGCCACACACACACTGCCCAATGAATACCCACACTGCCACACACACACTGCCAATGAATACCCACACTGCCACACACACACTGTCAATGAATACCCACACTGCCACAACACACACTGCCACACACACACACTCCTCACACACACTGCCAATGAATACCCACACGCCACACACACACCCGCCACACACACACTGCCACACACACACGCCAATGAATACCCTCACTGCCACACACACACTGCCACACACACACTGCCAATGAATACCCACACTGCCACACACACACTGCCCCACACACACACTGCCACACACCACACCTGCCACACACACTGCCACACACACATGCCAATGAATACCCACACTGCCACACACACACGCCACACACACACTGCCAATGAATACCCACACTGCCACACACACACCTTTCCAATGGAATACCCTCACTGCCACACACACTGCCATACACACACTGCCACACACACACTGCCCACACACACTGCCAATGATACCTCACTGCCACACACACACTGCCACACACACACTGCCAATGAAAACCCTCACTGCCATACACACACTGCCACACACACGCTGCCACACACACCCCTGCCACACACACACTGCCAATGAATGCCCAACTGCCACACACACACTGCCACACACACCACTGCCACACACACACTGCCAATGAATACCCTCCCCTGCCATAACACCACTGCCACACACACGCTGCCACACACACACTGCCACACCACACTGCCAATGAATGCCCCACACTGCCACACACACACTGCCACACACCGCTGCCACACACACACTGCCAACACACACACTGCCAATGAATGCCCACACTGCCACACACACACTGCCACACAAAACACTGCCAATGAATGCCCACACTGGCCACACACACACTGCCACACAACACTGCCAATGAATGCCCACACTGCCACACACACACTGCCAAGAATGCCCACACTGCCACACACACTGCCACACACACCCCTGCCACACACACACTGCCAATGAATGCCCACACTGCCACACACACACTGCCAATGAATGCCCTCACTGCCACACACACACTGCCAAAACACACACTGCCAATGAATGCCCACACGCCACACACACACTGCCAATAAATACCCACACTGCCACACACTGCCAATGAATACCCACACTGCCCACACACACACTGCCAATGAATACCCACACTGCCACACACTGCCAATGAATACCCTCACTGCCACAACACACTGCCACACACACACTGCCACACACACACTGCCACACACTGCCAATGAATACCCACACTGCCACACACACTGCCACACACACACTGCCACACACACACTGCCACACACACACTGCCCACACACTGCCAATGAAACCCACACTGCCACACACACACTGCCAATGAATACCCACGCTGCCACACACACTGCCCCACACACACTGCCACACACACACTGCCACACACTGCCAATGAATACCCTCACTGCCACAAAACACTGCCACACACACTGCCCACACACACACTGCCACACACTGCCACACACACGCACACACAACACTGCCACACACACACTGCCACACACTGCCAATGAATACCCACACTGCCACACACACACTTTCCAATGAATAACCACACTGCCACCCCAACTGCCACACACACACTGCCAACACACACTGCCACACACTGCCAATGAAACCCACACTGCCACACACACACTGCCAATGAATACCCACACTGCCACACACCCCACTGCCACACACACACTGCCAATGAATACCCACACTGCCACCCAACCCCACTGCCAATGAATACCCACACTGCCACACACCAAATGCCACACACACACACTGCCACACACACCCCTGCCACACACAACCTGCCAATGAATACCCACACTGCCACAACCAATGCCAAGATACCAACCTGCCCACACACACTGCCACACACACAAATGCCAATGAATCCCCCCACTGCCACACACCCCACTGCCAAGAATACCACACTGCCAAAGAAACCCACACTGCCACACACACACTGCCACACACACACACTGCCACACACCACTGCCAATGAATACCCACACTGCCACACACACATGCCACACACACACTGCCAATGAATACCCACACTGCCACACAAAACACTGCCACACACACACTGCCACACACCACACTGCCACACACACCTGCCACACACACACTGCCAATGAATACCCTCACTGCCACACACACACTGCCACACACACACACTGCCACACACACACTACCACACACACACACTGCCAAGAAACCACACTGCCCCACACACACCCACCACACACACACACTGCCAATGAATACACACAACTGCCACACAACCCCTACCACAACACACACTGCCAATGAATACCCACACTGCCACACACACATTGCCACACACCCCAAAACTGCCCCAAACACACTAACACACACACACTGCCAATGAATACCCACACTGCCACACACACACTGCCACACCACACTGCCACACACACACTGCCAATGAATACCACACTGCCCACACACACACTGCCACACATAAGAACATAAGAACAAAGAAAATAAGGAAGCTACAGAGGGCCCCGAGGCCTACACGTGTAGTTCCAGTCACCTAACACACCCACATCACCTTCATCCCCATCCATGAACCAACCCAGCTCCCCTTTAAAAGGGCCCAATGACTCAGCAAAATACCGTCTACGAGGGCCATTCCATTCATTCCCACCACCCTATTGTGAACCAGTTTTTCCCATTTCCTTCTAAATCTTTCGCCCTTTTTAGCTTTTAATCCGGACTTCTTTTCTACCCCGGTTAAAAAGCCGTTAAGAACCCCACACGCCAATGAATACCCTCACTGCCACAACACGCCATACACACACGCAACACACACTGCCACCACACATGCCAATGAATACCCTCAATGCCACACACACTGCCCCACACACACTGCCCACACACACACTGCCACACACACACTGCCCCCACACACACTGCCAATGAATACCCTCACTGCCATAACACACACTGCCACACACACACTGCCCCAACACACTGCACACACCCCACTGCCACACACACACTGCCAATGATACCCTCATGCCATACACACACTGCCACACATACACTGCCACAAAACACACTGCCCCACACACACTGCCAATGAATACCCTCACTGCCACACACACACTGGCAATGAATACCCACACTGCCAACACACACTGCCACAGATAGATAGAAATAGTTTTATTGACCACAGTATCAGTATAAATATTGATATTACATAATTCCTAAATACAACTTAACATAATAATCATAAACATAATTCCTAAATTTCTAATTTTTAAAAAATCATTAAAATATAATAATATAACTGTATCCACAGCTTAGCTAAATATAACAATTCCAGCCTTGGCTATCTAGTACTTATAGGTATTCAGAACCCCATGAATAACTTTGCAAAGAGTTTCAGGTGAAAAACTGAATGGAGAATAACTTCGTTCATCGTTTTGGTGAATGGTAAAATCTCTACTACTTTTTTGCATGGGGCAAATCTGTTGT
>JACEEZ010025795.1:0-26683 GCA_016584305.1 Chionoecetes opilio | reverse complement strand
AATAAAATTGACTTGAAGAGACAATTTCAATCCTTTGGTAATAAGTGTCTTCGCATAATCATGGGTATCGCGGGGATGACACGTGTCAAATGCGATTCCCCAGTGAGAGAATCGAGGCGTATTACCGCAAGTCCGTCAGGCCAATTTGGGCTTATGGGCTGGGGCACGCTAACCCTGAAACCGATCCCCCATCGGGTTGTATCTGTAAGAGACAATCCGGGGGAGGAGGCCAAGGGGGCGCCCACAAGGCTCGTGGCGGGGGCAAGTTGATGTTTTTTTGTCGAGAGCTGTTTGGTATGGAAAGGACCCTGCATGGGAAACGCGCGTGGTGACCCCGGGTGGCGTGTAGGGGGGGCGGGGCGACGCGCCCCCCGGGGCGATCCCCCCAAATGATGATTGATTGATGATTTCATTAATGAGTCGTGAAGCCGGTAAAACAGCGATGGAACAAGGATGGAACTCGTCGGGGGAAAATAAATTGGAAAAAGAGGAACAAATTAGACGAGGGGAAATAACGACGCCGATAGAGTAGAAAAAAAGAAAAAAGGAAAAGAGAAATAAGGGGGTTCTGAGGCATCATAATCTCCCCCGTCCCCACCCTCTCCCTCCCCCCCTTGCCCCCCCTCCCTAGCACCAAAAAAGCCATTATTCATAAAGCCTATTTGCCTTCCTTTTCCCCGTCTTTCATGACCTTCAAAAGCATCTTGGGGAAAACAGTTTTTTTAGCATGTTTGGGGGGAAGTGGGTTTTAAAATCTTACTAGAATATAAAAATTAATAGAAATGATGACAATGATGATAACAATGATGATGACGGAGATGATGATAATAAATAATAGTAATAACTATGATAATACCAATCAAAACACACCCCATCGCCCCACCCCCCCTACAAAAACACACCTCTCCCTTCTCCAGTCAGCCTCAAAGCAGCTTCCAACACAACATAAACAATAGTCTCACCACAACACAACACACAACACAACCCTTCCCCTCCCCTCACCCTGACCCCCTTCCCGCCCTCCTTGCAACACGTGGGGGGCCGCCACATACCTGAACACAACGCAGGAACGAACAGGGAAGCGGCACAACACGCTACCTGCCCAAACAATGGAAAACATTAAAATGAATAAATAAATAAACATAATATATATATATATTATATATACATATATATATATATATATAAAAATATATATAATATAATATATATATATATATAATAAAATATATATATATAATATAATTTTACGAAATGTAGAGTATGCCTTTAGGGGATAGTGAAAAAAAATAGATGAAGTGAAAAGTTAACACAAGGGAATTAACCCATAAGGGGGTTTTTTAATTTGGGGTTTTATTTCAGTATATTTTATTGTATTTTCTTTTTTTTCCTCCTTCAACGCTTTCAATGCCGGGAAATGTTGATTATAAAAACACCCCACACAAACCAACCAAAAACTAATTAAAAGTAAACAAATAATAAATAAATATATAAATTTAATAAGAAAACAATAAATGATGAATTTTTTAATCAATAAAATTAAAATAAAACACTGCATCGATAAATAATATTTTTTTCATACTTTTTAAAAATTTTGCATGTAATCTTTACGGGGGAAAATTTTGCCCCCCTCCCCCCCACCCCCTTTTTGGGGAAATCTCTCTCCCCTTTCCCCCCAAACACCTCCCCCACACCACACACTCTCCCCTTTTTAACCCCCCCCCTCCCCCCCCTCCCCCCAGACTTCCTTGTTACACCCCACGAAGACAAGGTCTTTAAATTGGCTCCCCCTTTTTGGTGTTTCCCCTTCGCTTATAGTAGAGGACCGTCCATTGAGCCCGGCCCAATTTCCCCATCAAGGTTTGAAGGGGGTTTTTTTAAATGACTTGGGATATGAACAAAATAACCCCCCCATGTCCTTCGCAAAAATGGGGTAAACTCCGCCAGGGGGAAAAAATCAAGATGGCCCCGTGAAAACTAGATTTGTCATATTTCTCTTTTTAAATACTTTTTAATTTTTCTTGGTCTAAAATGTATGTTCTTTGGTCAAGGAAAGCAATAAAGAATCATAGAGGGATTTGTAAACAAAAAGTCAGTAATTGATTATTTTATTAAAATGAAGACAAAACATTTCAATTTCATCATTTTCGAGAACCGATCATATTTATTGGCCACAATCACATGAAGTTTGTTCACTGGATTAAAAACTCAAGTTGATGTTACTAAAAAAAAGATGTACCCCAATTAAAATTCCAAAACGGTTAAAGAACTCCAATAACACGATTGGCTGATACACAATTTGAATTTTGTTCTATTAGATGTGTATATTGGATTATTCAGGTGCAAAAATGGTTTTTCGCCCAAGGTTTTCAATGCTATTATACAGAATGAATTTGTTTAATAAAAATTAAAAACAATTATTGTTTTAAATTCCAAAACCATTACATATTTCAGATAAATCAGGCAAAATTCCAAAAACCCTATCATAACTATTTAACTGACAATTATGGTAAATGAAGGGCAATATTATACATAAATGTCTTACCCTCGTCTTCATCATATGATCGCTCTCTCCGAATCAGATCTCGGGTGTTGGTCTTGAAGTAAAACGACATCCTTAAAATGCATTGGGTAGTGCTGGTCTCGGTATCCACGGGCTTATACAACCATTCTCAAAAAAACCCATCCAGAAAAGTGGAGACGGGAAGGATCTACCTATGATAATTTAGAAGCATGTTTGGTTTGTAATTTCCTCTTGTTCCCTTCAGGGCATGTGAATTCATCGGGGAGGTCTCAGTTTTTGTTTTTTCTTCATCTGGTTCCATTTTCGGCCCTTGCTTCACCCATAGTTTTTGCTCACCTGGCATTATGATTTTTTTAAGGTAATATTGCCATGTCATTCAAAAACAGACTGGTGACCAGCAGACTTGCCAAAACAACACACAGAGCACGTGAAACTGAGTTTCCCTTTTGGTAAAATTGAACTTTCCCTGGCCAAAAAAGGCAGTTGGGAGTTGATCCCCGTGAAATGTAATGAAAAAATCTTTTGCTACCTCTTGGAGCATATTTTTTTTTAAAATCTATATTTTTCTTTTTCCTTTTTGACGCTAACACCCATCTTTTGTATGGGCAAAATATGCAGACAAAACAGAAGTCGTATCTTCAGCTAAATGAAAAACATCAGTATCAAGCCGATCTTCTGTTTTGGGTATATAAAAAAGAGAATCGTGTCTGCTTCGTGAGTTCACATTAAAAATTCCAATTCTGTCCCTGTGGTAAATTCCAACACTTTGGACCCACTGAATTACAAACTGGACATTGGGGTTCACAGCCCCTTAGGACGGATCCATTTGGAGAAATGACTGCAAGCGTTGTTTATTAGCTGGATTGTGCAACAAATCCTGGAAAGCTCTAGCTCGGGAAATTTGCGAAGCCGGATAAATGTTTTTGAGTTCAAAATTACAGAGCGAAGTTTTTTGTTCACTGCCTTTGATGGTAAAATGGCAAGTATAGCGGTCATCACCAAACAATTTTTGAAGCTTTTTTGTGTCTGGACATTATTATGGACAACATTTGGAAGCATAATTCCCCCATGTGAAGCTAGTACCACTGATTGTTCCGGCCTCAAAGATGGGTTGAAGACGTCATAGAATCCCATATCAACTTAGCAATGTACTTTTGGGAAATCCAAGGTTCCCCAAAATTAATTTACCACCAATTTGGATTTTTGGGTTTTTCACTTGTCCCGTTAACGTTGTTATGGCAAACATTCATCTGTCCTCGATTTTCCATCAGTTAATGGGGTTAGACTGTGTGTGTGCTTCTGCTAGGGCTAGATGGACGCCATTCCCTTGTTCCCCACGCCTCTGATTTGGTAACCTTGTCGGTATTTCACTTATGAAGGTGGTGGATCTGAATTTTCCATGGGGTTTCTGTGCACTGTAGAGTAAAATGGTATTTTGCCCACTAAACAGGGGTCATTGCAGACTATCCGAACGATCTTCCCCCATCGTGATGACAGATGAATAAATCAAAAAGACAGTAGAAGCCAAAACCCCCAGTTTGAAAAATTTCCAGATTGGGATGTCTGTGTTGAATAGGTCACAGGAAAATTAAGTGATGCAGCAAAATATCCTGTACCGCCTAGTTTTTTTTGTGTTTCACGGTTGCTGTTTTGACGGGGTACTCTGTGCCAGGGTATGTAGAGAGATCTGATTTGGGTTTGAGGGAGTTAGCTTTCTTAATCAGTGAAACATTCATTTTTGAGGATTTTAACCCCAACCGCTTTCATTTTCGACCCTTTTTTCAGGGTCATCCTATCCACAATCAAGAGGTAAAAAAGAGAAAGGTTTCCCAGTGATTATGGGAAAACAAACCATCCCTCATTAGGCTGTTTCTCCTCAGGAAGATTTCTCAGCTCCACCAGTACTCCACCATCCATTTCCCATACTTGGGTTTTGTCATAGATTCACCGGGGCAACTCAAACGTAGAGGGCTTTGAATTCTTCCCATTCTGGTTCTTAGGGCATGAAAGTTATCATCAGAATCTGTCATCTCAAAAAAAAAGACACCCAGATTTCGAATTGGGGACCTAAATTTGTACCCTTTTTAAAAAACTCTTTTTTTCAACATAGTTATGATTTTTGGGTTTTCTAGTGAGGCAACCTGTTTTAACATTATTGGAAGGATGATGATCTCAAAATCACCATTGACATTTGACATATTCAGGCACAGAAAACACCCTTTGCACAGGCTGTATAATATGAGTCTTCGCATGAGTGCTTCAACATCAAACGCAAACATCGAATGATCTCTTGTAGTGTTTACCTTTAATCCTGGGCAACGAACCTTCGCGATTACTCCTGCCCTGACGAGAAAAATTACAAACCGATCCCGGGAAGCCTTTGCGAGGCAAGATAAAAGAGCAATGGGTGTGAAAAGGCCCATACAAGGTAAGATGATTTAAATTGGTCTGGGTGTTATACCAAAACTGGAATGAGTGTTACATACCAGGCTGCCCCCAATTAACTGATGAATGGCATGTTCTTTGGGTATGGCTACAAGTACTAATCTCTTCATACTTCATGAACCATGATTTTTGTGGGGGTTTGGGAAGTCAGGAAATAAAAGGGTTTTCTCTTCACCATGAAGGTGAACGAGGCTTGGAACCCCGCAAAGGCCCACGGTTTTTTCAGAAATACTTGGGCTTTATATTCTCATCAAATTTCCAAACATGAATAAAGGGTTCCCCTTTTGCGCATTTTGGGCATATGGGGGGTTATATTGGGGCTAGTCTTTGCTTTTGGGGTACCCCTTGAACTGTTTTTTTTGGCTGTACAAGATTTTAGAAGACAAGGCTTTCAAACGTGTCTGGGGAATCTCAGAGATTTACGTGAAACGCGAAGCTCCACCAAAACTTGTGGCTGGACAATCAGACATTGGTTTTATGAGATGTGTTTGCTCCAGTCAGATATGTCTTTGAATCTCATTGTCCAAACTGTTTTACTGGTTGGCCCATGGCAAGCTCATCAGGGCATGCTCTTTTTTTCGATGTCAAACTGCCCCGCATCATAAGTTCAAACATCCTTGTAGTGATTCCCAAAAGAAAACTTAGCATCAAGTCAATTTTTTTCTCGACTTCGATCAGGCCCAAAGTGCGTCACTGCCCGCCCTTTACCTTTAATGATGTTCTTTCCCCCTTATGTATGAAGTTGCAGAGATGTCAGTGCCCGAATGCCCCGGGCTTTTTGGTCTTCACCAGCCTTTGGGTTCTTCAAAAAAGGTTACAAAATTTTACAAGAGCTCGTCCGGTCCTCCCAGTCCCCAAATTTTTCGACATGGGTGGCCCGACATCACTTGTGCCCGTGAGCATATGCATTAGGTACGCCGAGGGCCAAGAAAAATGAAAAAATAGATTTTTTCGAATTTAGCAGGGGTTTTTTTATGTAAAAATTGAATTTTTTTGGGGGGGTTGCCATTTTAAACCTTTTGGTTTTAGCACTTCTTGTAGCAAAAATGGACTTTTAATTTTATGCAAAACATAATTAAGTGCGATTTGGGATAGTAAAAATTGCTCAAATACAAAAATAGAAAAAAATAAAAAAGTCTTAGAATTCCATTTTACATAGGATATTGGCATGCCAAAATTGATAAAGAATTTTTTTTATACGGGATACCCCAATCAGGGGACCAAAATAGTTTGGTTGGGTTTTAAAGGAGGAAGGACAAGACCAGGGGGGTGGTGCCCGGCTAGGGAAACTGCACCCAAGGGATCAGGGAGGACATGAGTCAGTGGGCGAGGAGCCTTTTGGAAGGACCTTTTGGCACCTTTTTAAGACGACCCGTGCCCCTGAGAAGCCCCGCGTTCAAGGGTTTCTCAGGCTCTCTTCATCTGCTGGTGACATACGCTCCACCGACTCCTATGTACGCAAGGTGACTCAACTAGGGTCAACACGGGGTGGAAGGGGGGTATCACGCCCATTTGGAGAAAAATGTGGGGCGCAAGCCTTCGGGGTATATGCGTGTTGACACAAAAGAGCTGCCCTGCCCCCCTTATCACCAGCATCGACGGGGCCCGTACAACCAGAGTTCAGAGGGGGTCCGGGGGGAAGATCTCACGGAGATACCGGAGTATATCCTGGCAACATGTCCACTGACCCGCAGGTCTCCCCACCCGTGGTCCAGGCTGTGAAGCGAGGGGGTTCTCCCGTCCGACTGCGGAGATCAAGTGTGGCAAGGTGTCCCACTTCAATGGCTCACCACAGCCCCGCGCTCGTGTACTGTTGGGCCAGAAAGCATGGGCTGACTCGCAAAAAACTAACAACCTGGAAATCCCAGGCAAGTACTGCCCGAGGTGTAGTACTTCAAAATTATCGACACAAGGTTTACCACAGACTAGAGGACGGCCCCAACACATCCTCACCAGCTCAGAGTGAGAGGTTTGAGCCCAAGAGGCCAACAGCTGGACCTTCTACGTGCGGACGGGCATCATTCGCACACTCAGAATGTGTCCCCCCTCTTGCTGTGGCGAGTCAGACTGAGGACGACGTTCGCCGGACCCAGATTTAAGCGAGGGCTGGCGAGGGTATGGGGACACCAGTGTAAGCCCTCGCATCACACCCAAGCTGAGTTGTCAGCCACCAGCTTGCAGGGCGCTGATCAGCTGGCAGCCTGGGCCAGGTGCACGAGCCGGGATTCACCTGTTACTGTCCGGGGGGTAGATCCAGGAGATCCTGGTCAAAAAAAACCGTACGAGGTTCCGGAGTTCTCTATCCAACTCAGAGACCGAAAGAGTCGGAAGCAAAGGGCAGAGGCTGCCCCGGGAAACAGTGGGGGGCAGCAGGCCCGGAGGGTTTATCCGGGCTCGGGCCCACCACCGGGAGACCATGCCTGCTTCAGGTCTAAGAAGGGGTGTGGACCGTTCTAGGCCAACGTAGAGGCGTGCATGGATGTAGTGCCTGAGAACAAAATGATCAGAAAGAGCTTTCCACGTAGTCATTTGGAACTCATGTTGGGGCATGATGCAATCCAGGCCCCAAACCGGGGGCCCCGGTACTCCATTTAAGCAATTTGAAAGGATGCAAAACAAAAGTGCGATTTTTCTAGTAAGGAAAGCTCAAATGCATAAATGGAAGGAGATAAAATCGTCTTAGAATTCATTTACATGGAAATTGGCATGCAAAGTTGAGAAAAAAAATTTTTTTTTCGGCGGCGTGGGACCCTTGTGCTTTATCCTTTTTGAATCCTTTTTAACCCCAGCATTATACTGGGCGCGGGGGGGCGGGGGGGGATTCAACACACCTTTTCACTGTAAGTTTAAAAAGTTTGTTTGGATGGCTGGGAAACACCCTTTTTGTTTAAAAATTTGGGGAATTAAATTTCTTCTTTTTGGGCAAAATGGGGAAGGAATAACCGGGGGGGGCTAAAGGGTCCCCACTCCCGGACCGGGGAAACCCCAAACCCGGGGTTTAGGGTCTTTTTGAAAGTCCAGAGGGTTTTTGGAATTAAGGTTTTGAATCCAGAAGAACCAAGAGGTCCCAAACCCTTTGGGAAAAAAAGGATTGAATGCCGGAGGGGGAGCCCCCAAAGGGAGGTCGGGCCCATCCTGTAGAAAAAGTGGGATCCTTTCCGGAAACCCCCGGGGAAAGGGTTTACCCCGGAAAGGGGTGGTTTTTGCTCCGGGACCTGGGAAAAAAAAAGGTCGCCTCCGGTCTAAAGGACCAACGGCTCTTGAGCCGGACTGAATCCCTGAGGAGGAAAAAAAAGGGATTCAAATCCCGGGATTTTCGGGGTCTTTGAACCTAAAATGATCCCCCAAACCCCCAAAATCCTTCCCCGCTTTCCCCGGGGGGTGTATTGGGGGGCGCCCGGGGCAAGGGGTGGTTGGTTTGGGGTGAGACGGGGAGGTTTAGGGGACCCTCCAAGGGGTTTAACCCGGGGACAGAAAAGGGCCGTCCCCCAGACAAAGAACCCCTCTTTAGGAGATGACAAAAGGGGGGGTAAAAACAAAAGGGGGTTTTTTTCTGGGATTGTGGGGGGGCCCTGAACCCCTTATTTTTGGGCGCCGGGGGTCGGTACCCCCCCCCTGGAAAGAGGGCCCCTTCCCGTTCCCCTTTGGGGGGAAAAGGGCCTAGGAAAGCCCAAAATGGGCCCCCCTCAGGTCCAGGAGGGCTTTCCCTTTAGTAAAAGTTGCAGTTTTGGTGAAAAATCAAAACCCCGCAGTTTTCACCCTGGTAAAATCCCCCCAACCCAAAACCACCCTTGTTTCGGTGGGGAAGGCCCGTGAGTTTGAAGGGGGGGGAAAACTGGTTTTGATTCAGAAAGGCCCCGACTGGGTGAGGGGCCTTGGGGTTCCGCGCTTAGGGCCTGGGAAATTTTTTTTTGATAAAAAGGTGTTCCTAAATCTTTAAAAGGGGGGAGGGGACCCGCCCCTTTAACAATAGCGGGTTTTCCCCCTTGCCCCACTTTTTTCAACGCTTATTGGGACGGGTATTGGGGGCAAGGTTGTAGATCAAAGTGATTGTGGAGCATCCGTCGGAAAACACCAAGATCCTGATCTTGTTTTTGCCGATTGATGCAGTAATCTTTGCTGAGTCGCTGGAGGTCCTGGTGATGGCTCTCGAGGCGCTGCACGAGGAGGGCAATGCCTTTGGGACTTGCGGTCTCCTGGCTCAAGACCAAGGTCCAGGGTTTTGGAAAACTTACTAGATGAAGCAGTTACAGTCTGTTCATGCGTTTTGGCGAGGACATTGAGATCTTGGAAAGTTTTACATCCCTTTGGGTAGCGCAGCCCCATAAGGGACGGCGGGTCACGTCCAAGGGAAGCCTTACGGCGGATTGGCATAGCCCACGGTGTTATGACTCGCTCAGCGGGAGTATTTGGCGTTGTCGGTACCTGTGAGGAGGACAAAGATCCGGATTTCCCAAGTCGCTTGTGATCCCGTCTTACTCTATGGTTGTGAGACATGGACACTAAATAGTGACTTGAAGAGACGAATCAATGGCCTTTGGTAATAAGTGTCCGCAGAATCATGGGGTTCCTGGGATGATTACATGTCAAATCAGCGATTGCCCGTGAGACTGAATCGAGGCCTATTACCTGCATAGTCCGTCGGGCGCCAACTTCGGCTATATGGGCATGTGGCACGCTACCCTGAAACCGATCCTTCCCATCGGGTTGTATCTGTAAGGGGACAATCCGGCGTGGAGGAAGGCCAGGGGGCGCCCACAAGGCTCGTGGCTGGGGCAAGTTGATGTTTCTTGTCGAGAGCTGCCTGGTATGGGAAAAGGAGCCTGCATGGGAACTCGCGCGTGGTGACCCCCGGGAGTGGCGTCGTAGGGTGGGCGAGGCGACGCCCCCCCGGCGTATGCCCCCAATGATTGATTGATTGAGTTGATAGCAGTTCTGCATAACTACCCCAAATAAGTATCATAAACCAATGCACTGTGGTTCTTCTGGTATTGTTCATGAAAGCCTATGCGATCGTGAAATTCTTCCTGTATCGTAGTTTTTGATGGTACATGATTTCACCACTCCACATTCATTCCAAATTACGCAGCCCCTGAATATAATCTTGAAGAAGCCCTCTGTAACGTGCGAAGTTCATGTTTGCCTCCAGCACAAAATTTCGAATATTTTAAAAACCACTCTCTTTCACTTCTGTAAATGCACATGCTGCAGTTGAAGTTTGGGGATAATCCTTTTCCTGTATCTGAGGGGGGTGATATGTACTTTACCCAACATGTTCGGTGATAACGGATTTCAACGCAAATGGGTCTGAAGTTGATCAATAAAGGTCAACAAGCCGTTCTCTCATGGTAAGATCTTCTAAGTAAACATTTTGCTTTTGAAGAAACCCATGCATTCAGCTGTTGCATGATATGCCACTTTGTCTCTTCCGCGATGTTTCTGGTCTTCAGGTTTCATACACATATGCATAGGTTCTTGTCATGTACAAACCTGTGATCGAACGTGTTTGTCTTGTACCAGTTTCAATTGGACCTTGACTTGACGAGGGGCCCCAGTTTGCATCTGTGCTGTAGTTCCTACATTTTCAGCATGGCATTTCTCTTTTCGACTCAGGCTTTGCTTCAGTTTTTCTACAAATTGAACAAGTTCAGTTTACAATTTTGTGGAAGTACAAAACCATTCGATCCATTTTCCCAGACAACTTCATCATACACTGAACCAAAGATATCTTGCCCTACTCATTGCTTTGCATGCTCCTTAAGATTGTTCCAGGCATCTAGTTTGTGTTGTTCCGATCTTCATCACAATCTAGATGACACAAAAATTACAGGAACAATGGCTGAAAACTTCACTCCTTCGCTTGCGACTTTTCTGTGGTGGCCCCGACATCTTCCAATCTGTAAACAAAAGGACATGTT
Source organism: Chionoecetes opilio (assembly GCA_016584305.1). NCBI lineage: Eukaryota > Metazoa > Arthropoda > Malacostraca > Decapoda > Majidae > Chionoecetes > Chionoecetes opilio. Next base: position 15,796 of record JACEEZ010025795.1, on the reverse strand, counting down.
ATTAAAAAGATGATAATAAGGCAATCATATCTTAATAAATTTAACTGTAAATCCCAAAGAGTAAATATGCTTGATACGATTATTGACCGATTATGGGCATTTTTCGTGTTTATTTTTTATGTGATGAAGGTTTTGTTTGCATTGTTCTGTATGTTTTCTTGCTATAAGTTTTTTTTTTACATGACATTTTTTCTTAAATTGAGTTAAATTTTAATAAAGTGGAAGGTTTTTATAATATCATTACATTAATTAAATTTACTGAAATCAACTACATGCTTAGCTTTACAAATTTTACCATCACTTTACAGACATTGCCATCTTCTCCCTAATTGTGATGGCTGTTTGATAGTTTATTATTGCTGTGTATAGGAAAATAGTAGCTTCCCTAGAAACTACTGTAAGAAGTACATTACAAAGTACTGAATTGGTGTAGTAAAGAGACTCTTATCTCTTATTTATTTGGGGAATTAAAGTATAGCTTACCCAACACCTTCCGTGAGAAATATGTGTTGTATGAAAAGTATAAAATGTAGAAAATAATTGTCTGAGGGTTTGGTCCCCAACTTGTTTTCTCCACGTGTGAATCCCCATTTTGCAGACTCATATTAGATAGGATACAATGGTGTTCAGTATGAAAAATGGAAGACTTCTTTTTGCAATTTATGTTACTAAACACAATTTTGTAGGGTTATGATGATCGAAAACTATTTGGTTGCTGATGTGCTAATCAAGTGTGTCACCTTGTGCTATTTGAGACTATTTGAAATACTTTGGTATTTAAAAAAAAAAAAATCTTGCTTCATTATTTCAGAAAATGTCTTGAGATTTTACTTGCTATCTTTTGAAAAAGAAATCCTTTACTATGGGCAAATCTTGAATTACTTGTTAGGCATAAATCCTTTTATATTTCCAGAATTTGGGGGGTCTGACCAGTATGCCTTGTTGGACTGGAGTGATGGTGGAATTACTGCCTTTTTAATGGCCGACGCATTCCCCCAGCAAATATCTGAATGTGTGGTGTGGGGAGCTAATGCCTATATGACAGAAAAAGATAGCATGATTTATAAAAGTAAGTTCAATTTTTTTTCAAATATTTTAGTTTTTGATGCCATTTCATTGGTAGGTTTTAAACAAAAATGAGAGGTGATTTTGTACTGAAATAGTTTTATATGGAATTGCACAATTATGAATATATGATACATACCTTGGTAATGTACAACAAATGATACATCCATATCTTTGATCCCTCTGGAATGTTTTTAAAAGAGCTGATAGTCATATCAGAAAAGTTCCAACCCAACTCATGAGTGGAGACAGTTCTTTTGTTTTGCTTTCACATTTTTTTCATGTATGCTTCACCTTACATGTTATTTTATTCCTTGGTAAAAAATTACAATGTATTGTGACTGTTGCTGGATTTTCAGACAAATAAAAAAAAATTCGTTCAATATTTGATGCTTTACCAAATGGAGATAGTATTTTTCTGTGCAAATATCTACAAAGGTTTTTTTTGCAATTCGAGAAAGTGATGACAAATATTTAGAAATACTTTTTAGACGTTTTGACTGGAAAAAACACTATCTCCATTTGCAAAAGCATAAAATAATAACCTAATCAAACCATCAAACTATCCTAACCTGACCTAACCTAGCCTAGCCTAAGAAAAATCTAATGTTTGCACAATCTACTGGACTGAGGAGTCAAGGAAGGGAAAGTATATGCTCCAGTGTTGTGATGAAAGAAAGTAGATGGTAATGTGTTGACAGTATTTGCATGCAATTATGATATAATACCTTTGATCTGACCTTTAGAGCAGATAATGAGAATGAAGATGATGTCGACAATTTCATGAATTAATGACATCAAGTGTTTGTGATGTTGATGAGGGTTAGTACATTTGAATACAGAAGCTAATCCTCTAAAACTACTTGATTACAACATCTCTAATGACCAATGAAGCCTGCACTTGTGCTCTGATATCTTGATGGAGGATTTATTGCAAAATTTTCTTGAAGATAAAGCAAGACTCTTCAACTGGGCACAGATGGGATGAAACAGAAACAAAAGGAGGCTGTGACACTCGGTTGGGAACAGAGCTTATTATCTTATAAGACTTGTATTTTGTGGTTATTGGTGTAAAGTAATTGATCATTATGCATTTTCCCATAGCATCAGGTGAGGTAACACTTGGAGGAATGAATTATGTAATGCTTGATGTAATGCTTGGGGGACTTTCCTAACTTCGGATACTTGAGACCAACAAGTGCTGAAGATACATGATTTACAATATGGGAATTTAATATGTATAATTATAAATGAATTAAACATTTCAGATATTCGGGATGTAAGCCAGTGGTCAGAGAGAATGAGGGCGCCTCTTGAAGCCATGTATGGAAAAGAATATTTCAAAGATACCTGGGAAAGCTGGGTTGATGCATTTGTAAAGATATACGAAGAGGAAAATGGAAACTTGTGTAGAGATTGTCTGGACAAGATCACATGCTCAACTCTCATCATTCATGGCAAGAAAGATCCGGTGGTGCCCATGGAGCATGCTGACTACCTCCACAACAATATAAAAGCATCAAAGTAAGCATGCTATTTACAAATCTGATGTATATTTTATGAGAGAAAAAAAATAACAGGGTGGATTTTCACGAAATGGGTGATATATATTTATTTTTTTATCAACGTGATTAAGTGATTTGCCAAGGGGTACAAGAGAAGCCTCAGCAAATAAAATTCTGCTTCCAAAAACAAATTAGTAAATGAAGAGCTCCAGGTTAAGATATTGTGAAATCCAAATCCAAATCCCGCCCACAATAACCCAGACAACTGTTAACTGTTGGTGATTGTTGATTATTATTTGGCTAGTTCAGAAGCAGTGGCGTACCCAGACAATTGAAAAAGGGGGGGGCCCAAAAAATATATATATATACATGTATATATAAAATATATAATATATTGGTATATAATTATATATATTTATTTATTTATAGTATCTATATTTTTATTATTATTTATTATTATATTTTTTTTTCAAAGGGAGAGGGCCATGGCCGCATGCCCGCCCCCCACCCCCCCGGTACGCCACTGTTCAGAAGATATAGGACATGTATTTGACTGGATCTTTTTCACCAGGGTATGGGTACCCTCCCAGACACCTGGTGTTACATTAGTGAAGTCAATTGCTAAACAGAGATACAATAGAGAACTGCATTCTAATCTGTTGCATATTATTGGTATAAAAAAAAGTTATTACAATGTTGATGTGAATTTCACAGTTATTTTTTTTTTATTTACAAACTCTGTTTTTCAGGTTGGTTGTTATTGAAGATGGAAAACATAATGTTCATCCTAGATATGCTGAAGAATTCAACAAGATAGTGGCTGAATTCCTTAATGGGTAAGAATGTTTTTATTGAACCCTCGTGCATGTTAAAATGTGGTATCGTATCTTCACAAAGAACTGTGATGGTACACAATTTATTTTTATAAAAATTGTTGCCAACTGATTCCAGTAAAGGAAGCATGTCTGAAATATATATATATATATATATATATCAGTATGTAGTACCTGTAATGGTGAAATACATTGAAATGGGAAAGTTTTGGTATGACGCGTATGACCAGAATATCAACATGTGATTGTATTAATTGCATTTAGGTATAGGAATTTATGAATTATCTTCTATCCTTGTATGCTTAAAATGTAATCAACAACTTAATGATTACATACAGTGAAACAATATATAGTGACAAATGATCCTAGTATACAAATATTTATCATTTGATTGTCTCTTGATTGACTTGATTGTCGTCTCTTTTCTGATGCAGTGTTGCCACAGGTTGGGTTTTTATACAAGATCTTCGGTTTTCGATTCTTACCTTGGGTTTTTGAGGATTCATTTAGAAACTTACCTGAATTTATTTTCTTTAAGTCCAAGTAAGTATATACGTGAAAACTTAATAATACTGATTAGACTTAATAATTAGTATAACATTATATTAAGTTTGTGCCAAATAATTAACCTCATTAGCCCTAATCGTATTTTGAGAGCATATTACGTGCTTCATACATAACTATACACATACACAGAGCACGTAGGCTACATACCCGTGGGCCGTGCCTTTCGTAGTGTCCTTTATGATAATTGATAAGTAGCTATTGCAGTTTGCCCTGAATCACAAGCCCTAAAGTAATAGTCCAGACCATTTCATCATTTCTTATTTAATGCAATCAAATTATAGCCATTAGCGAGTATATCAACAGTATGTTGTCACTTTTTGCATCCAGTCAGCCGTTTTTAAATAATCCGCAATCAAAATCTGCAAATTCTCCGAGCTCTCAAAACGCTGCTCAAGGCTTGCAGACGACGCAGCACGGCTCGGTGGCGTCACAGCAGGAAGCCTCCTCTTCCCGCCCTGATAACCACCACTACAACCTTATAGTCAGGAGGAAGAGAGAGAGAGAGAGAGAGAGAGAGAGAGAGAGAGAGAGAGAGAGAGAGAGAGAGAGAGAGAGAGAGAGAGAGAGAGAGAGAGAGAGAGAGAGAGAGAGAGAGAGAGAGAGAGAGAGAGAGAGAGAGAGAGAGAGAGAGAGAGAGAGAGAGAGAGAGAGAGAGAGAGAGAGGAGAGAGAGAGAGAGAGAGAGAGAGAGAGAGAGAGGAGAAGAGAGAGAGAGAGAGAGAGAGAGAGAGAGAGAGAGAGAGAGAGAGAGAGAGAGAGAGAGAGAGAGGAGAGAGAGAGGAGAGAGAGAGAGAGAGAGAGAGAGAGAGAGGAAGAAGGAGAGGAAGAGAGAGAGAGGGGAAGAAGGGAGGAGAGAGAGAGAGAGAGAGGAGGAAGAAGAGAGGAAGAGAGAGAGAAGAGAGGAGAGAGGAGAGAGGAGGAAGAGGGGGAAGAAGAGAGGAAGGAGAGAGAGAAGGAAGAGACAGAGAGAGAGAGAAGGAAGAAGGGAAGAGAAAGAGACAGTGGGATAGAGTTGCTATGTTGGGAGACACACACACACACACACACACACACACACACACACACACACACACACACACACAACACACACACCACACCACACCACACCACACCCGATCTCTCCTTTGCTATTATCTCTTCATCTCACTGTCTCTCACAACGTAATACCTTGTCTCTTCTAGCAGTAATCCTTCCCTTAGTTATATTAGTACTGCAGATAGGTGAAAGTATTGTGGGTTTGATGAAACAAGCATGGAATTTGGTCCGCAGGTAGACTATGCCTCAGTGGTGATTTTTAGATTTAGAGCCATCTCAGATTCGACCTGTGACAAAAATGGCGGCCATTTTCAAGATGGCCGCCATTGCTTATTTGAATTTTTTTGATATTGTAGGTTAAATCAATTCTAGGTGGAAATGTTTTTCCTTTGTATTATAAATCATACATCAGTAATTTTACTGTCCACAGAACAGTTGTAATGGCAAATAATTACTAGTTTGAGCTAAAAATAAGAACATCATTCCTACGTCATATTACGATTTGAAACAGGACCCATTTTCGTAAAGGGCTCAAAAAAACCCAAATTATTTCTTCTGTTTTTGTAGGTGCAGAGGTACCCAATAGTTATTATAGTCAATTGCAAGTCAATAGGATGGAAATTTGTGTCCAAACAGTAAGAATGTTCTCTGTGACCCCGCGTATCAGACCCCGCCCACCGACTAAAAAGAGTGTACACTAAAGAGCCCCCTTCTGCTTTTGCGCGTCCTCGCAGCCGTTCTGCACCCACATCGAAAAGAGTTCCCGCAAGTTTTGAGCTTTGTGGGGTCGTCCAGGTTATACTCCACCACCACCAGGCTTTTTGTTCCAGCCCCATTCACTTGGTGACGGAACTCTGGAGCAGGGGTCATCTTTTGGCCCAACGTGACCAGCCTGGTAGACGCTCTCTTGGTGTTTTGGATAGTGCACCCTGGTAGGAGGCAGACCTAAATAGTTTGCCTTTCTTGCAAAAACAGCGTTCCTTCCCGGGTTAAACCCCTTCTCGTGCGGGTGCGACCCTACAGCAGGCCCAAAATCGTCAGGGGTTTGCATCCACTGCAATGGCCGTGGGTCTGGCATGGCCCCCAAAGGCGCAAAAATGCGGTGTGGTTCCAAAGGTGGTCCAGGGGCCCATCGTCTTCTTGCCCCTGCGCCAAAACAGGACACCGTGTCACATCCAGTGAAGGCGTGGAACATCGGCAAGGCCACACCGGTCAGGCCCAAAGAGTTTTGGGGCGATCCATGAGCGCGAGAACCTGAAGATCTTCCCAGCTCCAAAGGCAATCCACATTTAGAGATTTGAGCATTGGCTGAGCTAGGGCCCCAGGACTCCCACTCGATAAACCTGTCGATTACACTTTGCTGACCCCTGTTGTCGGCATCCTGTAGGTGCAGGGGGATCGGGGGTGTAGCCTCCCATGCGTGCATGGCCTAGAGGACACGTCCTGGCGTTTGGGAGAAAAGAAGCCAGTCCTTGTGCGGTGTGAGAGTTTGTTGGTGCAATGTTGCACTTTTAGAAGCCGGGAAAGGGAGAACATCGTCTTGTTGTTTTGAGCGAGAAACTCTTGCCAGTTTCCGGAACCATTTGTTTGCTCGACTCGTCTCCTAACCCCTTTTCTTTCTCTTGCTGCGAGTGCCGCCTTCAAGCTGTCTGCAATTACAATCCCAGACAATGTTAGTCTGTCTACATGCTGAAGTGGGATGCGACTTTACGGCAGGGAGACTCAGTGGCAAACCTTGGAATGTCTTTGCCCCTGGTCGCAGCATGTTGTGATGGCAGCACCATCCGGGATTAACCCGTTCAGAAAACAATTTTTTCCATTTTTTATCCCCCCCTGAAAGGTTTTCCCCATGTTTTTTTACGGGAAAAGCCGAAAATTACAACATTTTGAGCTAAATGTCGGGAACCCTTTGCCTCTTTTGGCCTCAAAAATTAGCCCCCACAGTAAAAAACGCCTAATTTTGCCTTCCGCCAGACTTTTTTTTACCCTGGACTTTTGTTAAAATTGGGGAAATAGAACAACAAATTGGGGTATAAATTGAAGCTTTTTTAATATTTTTTCTAAAAAAAACAATCCAAGAAAACATTAAGAAAAAAAGACAAATCATATCCAGAAAAAAAGCACTTTTTCTAAAATTTTCATAAAAAATTTCTAAATATTACAATCTTGACATAAAAAAAATGTGTGACAAAGACTGTAAAAACATTTCCAAGTGGCAAAAAAACTCTATTGTCTAGTCAGAAGGACCTTCCAGTCATTTTTTCAATTTGTTTCTTGAAGCTATCAAATCGCTCACGGGTATTCCACATTTTGAAAAAGGGTAGTTTTGTGAAATCTGTGGAATGATGTTTGCGAAATCAGATATCTTGACTCCCCGCTCAAAAGTCTTTCACTACTTTTACATTCTGCATTTCCAGGGCCTTGGAGTCTCACTCCTTGGCCATGTCGCCACGGTTGCAAAAAGCCAGCATATCAATCCCAAGGGGTTGTAAACAGAAGTGACTCTTGGACAAATAGATCACCCAGAGTCGTTTGGCTGTAACCTGAGGGAACATAGGTTTCCCTCGTCTAAAGCATCTGGCTTCTCAGTGGGTGAGCTTGGCAGCAATGCCTGCTTCTCTTTTCACTGAGTCTGTACCCAAAAAGCGAACGGCACAACCTCCTGTGCAGGTACCACTTGTGGTTTTCAATTTTGTAGCATGCCGAGCAATCTTGGATCTGTTCTCTTGAACTTTATCAGCTTCATGAACTGCGTCTTTGCAGGGGGCACTGCACAAGGTAGATGACACCCAAAAGGGGGTATAGAACATCCCAGGAAAAAGGGGTTTTTAGGCGTTCCCCCCCTTTACAAAAGTTTTCTTTCATCGACCCAGCTGCTCAGCAAACATGAACTCTTATGGGAAACAGGTTTTTGGATCACCCGGCCTGATGAATGGCTCCAGGGCGACTCCAGTGGATTCCGGGGGAGGGGTTCTCCCAAGGGCGATCATGTAAGTCGCCATCTACGGTAGTAGCCTAGGGGGCTTCTCCCCACCTCAGGATTTCCTTTGTAAATTTCCCTTTACTCTTTCTTTTTTTTATTCAACCTTTTTGTCTGATGGCAGGGTTGTAGGTTGTCTGTGGGAAAAACTGTCCAAACGTCCTTGAAGGCTTGAACCCAAGGGTTTTCTGGGTCTTGACCTTTTAAAAGATTCTCCCAAAAGCACCCAACCAGCACTTCAGAATGTGGGGTCTGCAGGCCAGGTAAACACCCTTTCCCGTCAAGATTGCTCCAGAAGTGGCAGCTCCCCGATTTACCCACGTTGCTGGCCGTTTTGTCAAAAAAGGGCGGGGATTACCCAGTAAAACCCCCATGCCTCCAGCAAATCCATGGATCTTGCCGGCCGTTCCCGTTGAGCGTCTATCACTGGTATTCCAGACTTTCCTTCAGGATATGCGGGGGTCCTGAGACAAGCACAGCCCGAGTCTCTGACGTGGGGCCCAGGATCACTTTCCCCGGACATCTTCAGCATCTTGCCATCCCCGTGGAGAGCAGCTACTTGGGGGGGTCCTCGCAAATGTTGGGCCCTGTCTCCTGGTGATGTGGTACCTTGTTTAGATCCCGTTTTTCGTTGTTGAGGTTTGGGTGGGCAAAAATTGTCCAGGTCAGTCCCCCAGCCTTCAATGTAGCAAGACTAAGGCGTCACTTGATTGTCGACAATCCCCGACGACGCGGTACTGCAGAGTCAACCCCACCCATGACCCCCCCTGGGAAAAAGGGGAGTCACAGTGTCTTGGTGTGTGAACATCCAGGACGAGGTTGTTTTGGTAATTCCCTGTCCTCTGCATTTCCCCCACGTGGTTGGGTCAGCCCCCGGTAGACAATCCGCAGCAGTCCTTCCCGTGGGCAGCTGAAAAATTGTAGAAAATTTTGTGAAAATTATATCTTGTTCTTTCCTGCTGCAGTCTTGCAGCCCTCTCTGCTGCTGCTGGGACCCGGGGGGCCAAAATCTTTTTTTGACCAGACTTTTGGGCCTTCTCTCTGTCTTCTGATCCCGGAGAACCCGATGCCTTTCCTTTTCTCCCTATAGCATCGGGTTTTTCTCTTTTTCCTGATGGATCTGAATCCTTGTCGAAAGGTATCTAATTCAGGACGAAGGGACTCCCTTTTCCCTCCCGGGTCACCTGTTTACCTTTATTTCCCGCTAGATTTCTTTGCTTTTTGGAAGTGTCATGAAATGCTGGCTGCATTTACTTGGTCGGGCTTGATCCTAGCCATCTGCCAGAATGGGTGATAGCTCCACGTTTATTGGCGATGTCTTTAGCTTAGGATTCCCGTATTTTTTTGGCAAACTCTGGGGATGGGGGAAGTATGGAAGGCCTTCTGTTTGGGGGGTAATGGGAGCCACTGAGCTGGGTGTGGGGGCCATCAGGAAGGTTTTTTGTAGCAGATCTATAGCAGGTCGCGTGACGCTTTTCTCGGACTGCAAATTTGGGGGTTTTTGAATTCAACTTTGCGTCCTCGGAGCTCCTTTTTTACTGCCAAAATGAAGTTATCTTTTGAAATATCTCTGATTTGTTAGCAGGTTTCAAGATCTGCAACAAACATAACAGCCATTAGATGTCATGCTAAACCATTGTGAATTTGTGACTAGAGTGAATAAATTATATTTAGTTTAAATTTTTCTGAAAATTTGTACTGTAAATACATGTATATGTTCCATAAATGTTTCTATGCTTTTTGATGTGAGTCAAAGCATCTCATTACTTGCTTTCAAACCTGTAATGCTCATGCCGGCAAATTTTTTTATATGTTTTTCCTTTCGTGAAAAAATAGTGCGGATAAAAAATAGAAAATGTTCCGAAAGGTGCTCCGGTTTCCGAAATCTGGGTTAGAAGAATCATCTTCATGAGGCAAGGTTCCTGACAGGGCATAAGTCAACTTTTCGATTCTTTCAGGCCAAACAGCATTGAAAGTGCAGAGAGGGTATAAGAAGGAATTGTTTCGTTCTAAAAGGGTCTAATCCAGACTGGACGTATCTGGGGGTACAGCCTGTATGGCAAAAAGGTTCTTCAGGCGATGGCATCAAGTAGACTGGTTTCAGTTCCCCAGGGCGACCCGTCTGAGACAGAGGAGTGCGGGGGGACAGGCACTTGTCTGGTGTGAAAGACCTCCCCAACATCACCTGAGTCCGTTTAATCTGGACTGTTCAGCCTGGACACACGCGACATGCGTCTTCAGGGACTGACATCACTGTAGCTGTTTCCTTGACTTCCCCTCTCTGCCTGGTGGGCCCGGCGTGCAAAGATCGAGGTGTCTCTCTTATGGTGGATCTGTGTCTGGCACTGTCTGGTTGACAAGCCTCATCTGTAACGAGCATCTGGCCCAAATACTGCGACGAGTCCAAAGGGGTTTCTCCAGGCCCCGCCCGGTCTGCCCTCACGGACACATGTTCTGCTCATGGCCTGTCATGCACAAGGAGATCACTGCTGTATTCTGCGACAAGGGGTTCCCCCAACTCCCATGGCTCGGAGGGCTCGTCGTGGTGGGATCGGCACCCATCTCGAGTAGTGTGCACCAGGGCGAAGAACCAAGGGACGATCTTAGACGGGGGCCTCTATGTAGAGCAGGAAGTCGGCCTCACGTATCGCTCTCACGTATACCATCACAGCCAGCTCCAGCTGCAGGATGAAGTACCAGAATTGGAATTGAGGACATGCATCGGACCTTGCATCACACCAGTCTTCAAATGGCACCACTTCACTTGCATCTCCAAGGTCTGGATGTACTCCCTGTAGCACTCTGCTGAAGTATATACAGGCTACTGGCTGTGACTTGGTGAGCCCGTCTTGTGCGTGTCACGTGGGATGCTTTTAGAAACGAATCTGCTGTTCCACTGGTAAGCACCCGGCTGAACGAGTCTCCCTGTCCAGCCGCTGCCCTCCAGAAGATCTCCAAGGAACTTGAGGGACGCCATCTCGATGTGTACGCCACCAAACATCACTACGAATCGATCCTCGCCATAACTTGTAGGCCAGCCAGCTCCATTGGATCTGCTTTGCCAGAGTGTAGAGTAGCTGGTCATATGTGAGGACTGGGATCTGGCCAGGGTTCAGGACATCAACTGCCGTCTTCACGATGGCGTGAAGGGGTTCATCGAGTGGCGGATCATGGCTACGGATTTTGCCTCGTCATGGAAAAGGGGTAGCAAGGACGTGAGAGCCACATTCATGTCTTCTGGTGGTCGTGCTGCTTGCTGGCTTGCATGGTATGCAGCTCAGGAGATCATCTAATCCTCCTTCAGGCAGCCCAAACCACCTGCTTCAGGTGCTCCCAGCCAGCTGTAAAGCAGAAAATAGCATAATTATTTAAACATGTAAATGTATGTACATGTGGTAATTGTGCTTGATTTGTAAATAAAATGGGATAATGTTTTAATGAATAATGTGAAACCTACCGATATTCCTTCTGCAAAGCTTGAGGTATGAGCTGACAGTCTGCTCGGTTTGGACCTTCTTGCTTTGGCACCGGTGGGTGTTCCCTTGGAAGAGCAACAGGAGGTACATTGGTGTAGGTCTCGGGGAGAGATGCTGACATCTTCTTGGCACCAGCAGCATCACGATGGGTGTGGGCAACAGCCCGGGAAGCTCCACTGAAGTCGTTGTCTGGGTGTTGGAACAGCGATATTCCAGTTCCATGGAATGAGTCGTGCGCACTGGTTGAGCTGGGGTTGTGGTCAATGTTATCAACTGCAGCAGTCGTGAAGAGACCACCTTTCAGCTCAGGAGGACAAACTGCTTTCTCCATCTTGTAGTAATGGCAGATCTTGTCGCCAAGCTCAGTTGAGATGGCCAGCACCCGATCATAGGAAATACTCAGTCAAAGATCATACAAACGGTCCACCACTTCACGCTTGCGAGTCTTCGTGTGGACCATCACACCCAAGTAGATGGGCATAGGTGTTTCCCTTCCTTGGTTGTGCCTTGTTGTACATTGGGCCTGCTGATTCTCTCGACGTCGTACCATGCTGTTGGACATCAGTAGCTGGGAAATCGTGAGCACTGGCTGGGGCATTGTTGAAGAGCTTGACTGTGCCTTGATGTTTGGCCCATTCAACACCATAGCAACTAACGCTAACAGAGACACTGGAACAGAATCTTCCTGGCTGTTGGGTTCAAAGGAACCACCAAACTGGTTTTTCATCTTGAACATGTCTCTCCTCACTATGTTCGCAGCCCTGGCAAGATGAACAGCATCACCATCAGCATCATGCTCACATGCTTTCCTCAGTGCTTGTCCAACATCTTCGTGTGAAATGAGGACTACATCTCGTCCTTGCTTGTGAGCTTCCATGTGTGGAAAGTAGGCCAGTACTCTCTTTTTGAGGTCAGTGGACTGGACGCATCCTGCAACATCAGTTCCAAGTTGTTCTAGCCTTGTTGTGTACAGATCGACCAGGTCGCTGAGTTTGAAGATGGGTGCAACTAGACTGTCCATGCGAGTATCTTCAATATAAGATACCAGCTCAGCAAATGCAAGGCCATGATTAATTTTGTCCACACCAGACTCTTCATATGTTTTTGTTTCTCTAGCTCTGTTGTACAAAGAGAGCAAGCATGGCAGATGTACTGGGCTTCTTGTGCAATCAAGTCTCCTGCACTCAGTTTGGCCAGTAGGGATTTGTCCTGCAAATTTCATTGCAGCCTTCCAGACATTTATATAAGCCCAAATGTTGATGCTTTTCGAGTCAAAACTCCCCATCTGGTGCAGGTTTGTCTCAGAAGAAGCATGTTTCGGCGAGAGCACTTTTCTTACCAGCCTCTTGCGGGTGAACTTCTTTGAGCTATCAGCAGAGGTCATCAGCAGCATCTTCTGGGGGTTTCTTTCGCTTCTCTGCACGCTGTAGTTTTTGTTCTGTTGTAGAGGAGCCTACATGAGTCGTGCCACTTGGCCTTGTGCCGCTGTAGTGTTTCTTCAATGCCATTTCCCATCATCAAGCCTTGAAGATTGATTGATGTGGGCAAACAGCCAATCCTGTCAAAACCTACAAGAAGCTCAGCAATTGTCTTGTACCCTGCTCCCTGTGTGGCACGTGTAGACTCGGCCCGGACAGTGAAGCACCTCTGACGTGTCTTCCTGACAAAGACGCACTTGCTCCTGTCCCGTTTCTAGACCCTGTGTTGATGTCCCGGGCTGTAGGGGATCACCCACCACCTTGTAAAACTTTGGCCATTGTCACACCTGAAAGTAGAAGAATATGGTCAAAATATGTGTAAGTGATTAAATAGCTGGAGTCTATATTAAATGAACATCACAGTCTAACAAAAACCTGCATTCCTAAATCCAAGGCCATAATTCACAAGCCATCATGTGAGCCTTCTGGCTCCAAATAATATTAAAAATGTATTTTATTCTAAGTATATTGTGACTAATACCACATCTATTGTACCCAAAACAATTACATATGCCACTAGAGTAGAAAAAACTAGAGATAGGAAAAAAAAGTAGAGGAAAACATAAAAGAGTACACAGAGCACCATTGCTATGGCGGATACAACATTCGAGAAGATATTTTGGCAGCCATTTTGTAAAATGGCAGGTACTCCGCTCATGGAATGAATCTGGAATGGCCCTGTAGCCAAATATCATCCCAAGCACCTTTTTTAATTGTCTGCCAAATTTTATGCTTGTTTCACCAAACCCACAATTCTTCCAAATATTTCACCTATCTGCAGTACTATATAACCTGTCCATACCGTCTATTTATGCCCTTCCAGGTGAAGTAGACATGATTGATAAGAAAAGAAAAAAATATGACTTTGACATACTACTCCGATTTAAGAGTTTTTATACCACCTTGAGACACCACAGTGACGACTGTAATGGTGTTATTTCTTTCGCAGCGATACATGACAGGCTTTTCAGTTCTGTTTATTTTGTATACAGTGGAATGTGTGTAAGTTTTAGTATGTTCTTGATGGCAGCTGTATTTTGTGTTATCAATGACATTAATATGTTTTTATTGATATTAATATTGATAGGATGGTTTATGGTGTCGTCAACTGTACTCCTACCTGACTCTTCTCAGATATTCTCTACTAAATCATCGTTTAAAATGGCCCCGTTCGGTAACACAGTAAAACATACGTTGTGTACAGAGCTGGGCAGTATTAAAATACAATTGTATTTAAATAAGTATTTCAATACATTTGTGTATTTAGAAATTTGTTCATAAATACATTGGTTGTCATGTATTTAAATACAGTATTTAAATACTTCTATGAGTATTTAAATACATTGTATTTAAATACATTTAATATAAAAATGTAAATACTTTTTTATCAGTTAAGTTGGCCATAAACCGGCCCAACTCTCTGGCAATCCTGATGTTATAGTTAGCCAGGGTTGCCACTTGCAAGGAAATGTCCTGATTTCAAGGAAATTTAGGTCTGAGAAGGAAATTTCTAAGGAAACGTAAAATCTAAGAAAATCCTACGGAAATTATTTTTTTTCGGAATTTTAAAATCTATGTGTATTTAAAATGTATTTATAATGTATTTAAATACAATTGATGTATTTAGTATCTAGTATTTAAATACATTCATAAAATGTATTTAGTATTTAGTATTTAAATACATTCTCCCATGTATTTAGTATTTAGTATTTAAATACATTCAATGTATTTAGTGCCAAGCTCTGGTCGTATAAGGTCAGAGACAGTCTCTTAGTATGCACAGTGACGTGGCCTAGGGTCTAACGTGGCCATGCAGGTGGGCGCCAATGATGACTGGCCAGATTCACGGGCAAAAAAACCTGCGTGATGCAAGCCTCATTATTTACACTTCTTGGCCTTATTACCAAGTATAATGAAGGAATACTTGTGGCCTTACACTATTAACAAGGCTTTTCATTCCTGTACGGACTCACAAATTTGTTATATCATAGTAAGACATGCCACCACGGTTGCTGAACACTTCCAGGAAGGTGTACGTGGAGGAGAAAGGGAGGGAGAGGTGAGGAGCAGTGACAGTTGTTTGTGGACCCTCTTGTCACTGTGTTCTCTTGCTCTTTGCCTTCGTGTCTCAGTGACATCAAAGAGCAGTGGAGCCTATACTATCTCAAGACAAAATCTCTTTTTCCTCACACAACACTGCATGATACTCATCTGTAGCTACCAAGGAATATAGAGGACAAGGAAGGTGGAGTCCTATGTAGGCAGAAAATCCCTGCCCTATGCACTTGCTGGCGCTTAGATGGCGCTACCGTCGCCTCTTCAGGGAATGTAAACAAACAGACCCACAAGACCCACATGGCTACTGACACCCCAGACGCAAGAATGCCGGACTCTTTGAGCTACCGTGGTGGTGACAAGACGTTGTGCTCCAGCTCCTCCACCAAAGTATAACCGCTACTATCGCTTCACTGACCACGACACTACACTAAGTTGTAGTGTGCCTGATTCTGCTGTGTGGTAACGGTGTATGTATGTGCCCTGGTCCCCCTATTCCCGTGATTGATGCCGCCTGACGACGACGGCCGCCAGCCGGCTGCCGTGGATATGGACACCACTTCAACTGTCCCCAAGAGGTCCCGCTCGCCTTCCCCTCCGTCTGGTGAGACCCACCTGCCTGATAAGACCTGCAAGCTTGCACGCTCCTTCGCCTTCACTGCTCTCCCTCCACGCGATCTATACCACATTCTGCTGCTTCTAATCCGCCTGCTTCTGCCTTCCAGCCTAATCGCCTCATATCGTCAGTCATAACACTACGGGAACCACAGATTCATTTGTCTGCAACTAATCCGGGGCGGGGA
>JACEEZ010025794.1:387948-419625 GCA_016584305.1 Chionoecetes opilio | reverse complement strand
AAAAATTTCTAAAACTCGGCCCTAATTTAGGTTTTCCCGGCACCCTTGGCTTGTATTATTCATTCAGTCACCACGTACGGGATGCAGCTGCCACACACTCTATCATGTATTCCTCGCACGCACAAACACTGCGCTGTAACCTTGGTATACACTGCGCAATCATCACCACCTGAGCATCGAGAACATAATTTCTATTCCAATCATATTCCTACACCTAATACATTACTGCTCAATACAAGAATTCATTAATATTTTCCGATAATAAGAAATTATAATCCAATCATGTGCACTCCCCTCATCGTTTCACTCTTTCTCTATAACCTCTTCACTTTTTTATGCTTTTCCATAGTGCATAAGACCTCTGATGTCTGGCACATTTCCACCTTTTTGGCATTAAATCAATCAATCAATCCAATATCACTCCCACGCAATATCAGCTCCACTGGCGGCTCGTGGCACAGGGCTGCAGAGCTGCAGCACCCCCAGACACTCACTGCCAGGTGTATGATTCCCTTAGAAACAACAGAATTAATACACTACTAACAAATATATCACAATAAAAAGTTATTATATTTTTATTTAATTATTTTCAATACGTTACTAAGTGAATTTTCATTACGTAAAACCAGACCAAAATTTAAGTTACTCTCATATTTGCTGTACGCTTCATGTCTGCGCCGCTGCCGCGCCACTTGCGAACACAGTGAGCTGCGGTCAAGGCAGCTAAGTCTCGTCCCTCTCATGTTTACAGTGCGTGTGGACGGTGTGGTGATAGTGTTTTCTTTAATTACCTATGACTATGGGAAAATCGAGTGAAGTATTTGCAAAACATCAACTTATCCCAGCTGACTTTAAATGAAAAGACTGAAATCAAGCGGCACCGACTTTATTTTCAAGTAATGCTGTAATTCTAACCATCACCACCTCCAGCCATCCCTTCTACTACCACCCCCACCATCCCTTCTACCACCACCACCACTACTACCATGCCCTGAAATGGGCCGTAAGCCTCCACTACAACTCATACCTGAGTTTGGTAAAATTAATGTATCCTACTGTTGTGTGAAGCTTGCAGTCCCTCCATTTTATTTTATCACGAGCCGCCACTGATCAGTTCCACAAAATCTCTAAATTCTGGTTGTCACATTATCACTCTTCATTATATTCACCTCATTTTCAGCCCCTTCCATACCGCACACCATTCATCCGTCTCTATAACACGTCTTTCACCCACGCAAACGTCATCCACGGTACTACACACCCGCCGTAGTCATCCGTCTGCCGCAGTTGTCGTCGAGGCTATTTAGAACATGACTGTGTCTGGGTTCAAGTATTTCTTACCTTTCTTTTGTTTCTACAGGTCAGAACGAGTGTGAAAGTAACAATAAAATGTGCAAACAAACAAAAGTCATGGTTAGGTTTAGGTTAGTTTTGAGGTTAGGTTAGAACGTTAGAGTAAGTTAGTACATTTTTTTTTTTTTTTTTTTTTTTTTTTCATTTGTGCCTATAGCGCCTGTAGGCAGTGGTGACCCAGGGCTCGGATGGTAGGCTCAATCGAAGGTAGAGTTGATATAACATCTATTGAAACATATCAATAGAAGCGCAATATTATTAACTTTCCATTGATATATTTCTTTTCTGATAAATAATTAAAACCATGCATTAATTAGCTTTAACAAAATAAATAAATCATAAATGGGGAAATTTTTCCCCGATTGAATGTTTTTTATTTAGTTAACGCAAAATTTTTTGCATGGTGCTAATTCATTTATCAGAAAACGAAATATAAAGGAAAAATAACATATCAATGGGGGGGAAAAAAACTACCCGATGATGTTTTATTTTTTTAGTTAAGGTAAGATGCATGGTTGTATTTCATTTATCAGGAAACGAAATATATCAATGGAAAAGCAAAATAAAATTGCGCTTCTATTTTTATTTTTTAAAGGGTAAATAAAACTCGCAAAATTTTGGGGATCGAAAAGTTTTAAAGGGCGAAGAGTTGAAATGAAAATATTTCATGCATATTTCTCAGGTCTCGTAATGGCATTCTTTGGCGTGTTTACGTTTTTTTTTTGATAATTTTTATAGAAAAAAACTTTACGAAAAATATTTATAAATAGATTTATAAATTACTGATATAACGTACCCGACAGAGTAGGGAGAGGAAGGGGGGTGGGGTGAGAGACTGAGGCTGTGGTCACGGCCAATCGTCGGGCCTTGTTAAAAAGGCTGGCTGGGCCATTTAGCAGGACCTTTATGGCCATCCGCCCCTTTATAGTACTGCAGTGGGGAAATATTTGGAAGAATTGTGGGTTTTAGTGAAAAAGCAGAAATGGGCAAAAATTAAAAAAAAGGTGCTGGGAAGATATTTGGTATAGGGGCCTTTCCATATTTTCCAGACGGAGTGCCTGCCTTTTTAAAAAATGGTCCCAAAATTTTTTGGGAAATGTTGTACCCGCCATAGCAAGGGTGCTCTGTGCACCTTTTATGTTTTTCCCCTACTTTTTTTTTCCCCTTCTGTTTTTCTACTCTAGGGCATATGTAATTGTTTTGGGTAAAATAGATGTGGATTAGTCAAAAGATAATTAGAAAAAAATAATTTTAATATTATTTGGAGCCAGAAGGCTCACATGAGGCTTGTGAATAGGGCCTTGGATTGGGAATGCGGTTTTTTTTAGGCTGTGATGTTCATTTAATATAGACCCCCCGCAAATTTTTAATCACTTTCACAATTTTGACCTATTTTCTGCTTTCAGGTGTGAAATGGCCAAAGTTTAAAGGTGGTGGATCCTACAGCCCGGGGGACATAAAACACAGGGATAGAAACTGATGGAGAAAGTGCTTTTCTTTGTCAGGAAGACACGTCAGAGGTGCTTCACTGTCCAGCCGATCTACACGTGCCACACGGGGCGGGGGGTACAAACAATTGCTGAGTTCTTGTAGTTTTGACAGGATGGCTGTTTCCCAAATAAATTTAATTTTTCAAGGCTGATGATGGGAATCATTGAAGAAACACTACAGCGGCACAAGGCCAAGTCACGATCATGTAGGCCCCTCACAACGAACAAAAAACTACGCGTGCGAGAAGGTAAGAAACCCCCCAGAAATCTGTGAAAACCTGCTGATAGCTCAAAGAAGTTCACCCGCAAGGTGCGGGAAAAAAAATGCTTCCGCCGAAAACAGCTTTCTGTGACAAACCTGCACCAATGGGGAGTTTGACTCAAAAAGCCAAACTTTTGGGCTTGATTCAAGTCGGAAGGTGCAAGAAATTGCAGGCAAACCCCTACGGGCCCCAAACGAGTGCAGGAGATTTGATTCACAAAAAAGCCGGACCATCTCCCATGTTGCTCTCTTTGTACAACAGAGCTAGAGAAACAAAACTATGAAGATTTGGGTGGGACTAAGAATCAGGCCTTGTTTTTCTGAGCGGGTATTATATTGAAGATAATCGCATGGCAGTTAGTTGCACCCATTTTCAAACTCAGCGACCTGGCGATCTGTACACCAAGGCAGAAAATTTGGGAAAAACTGATGTTGCGGGACGGTTCCCCATGCCCTAAAAAAGAGGGGACTGCCTATTTTCCCAGCATGGAAGCTCACAAGAAAGGCCGAGATGTAGTCTCATTCACACGAAGGTTGGAAAGCACTGAGGAAAAGCATTGAGCATGATGCTGAGGGGTGATGCTGTTCTTTTGCCAGGGGCGTATGGGTGAGGAGAGACTGTTAAGATAAAAAAAACCATTTTGGGTAGTTCCTTTAAACCCCAACACCCCGGGAAAGATTCTTTTTCCATGTTCGTTGCGTTATTTGTATGGGGTTGAATGGGCCAAAACATAAGGCCATCAACTCTTCAACAATCCCCCAGCCTGCTCACGATTTCCCAACTACTGATGCCCAAACACAGGGTACGACGCCCGGAGAATCAGGGGCCCCATTACAACAAGGCACCCCCAAGGAAGGGGGAAAAAACCCTCTGCCCTCTACGGTTTTTAGGCCCAACGAAGACTCGCAAGGTGAAGGGGGGCCTTTTGATGTTTGGGGACGAGTTTTTCCTTACGGGTGCGGGCCTCTCAACTGAGTTGGCGACAAGATCTCCCTTTACAAAAGATGGAGAAAGCAGGTTGTCCCCTGAGAAAAGGGTGGTCCTTCCGACTGCTGCGTTGAAAACATTGACCCAACCCCAGCTCCCAGTGCGCACGATCATTCCATGGAACTGGAATACGCTGTTCCAACCCCAGACAAATTCAGGGGAGCTTTCCCGGGCGGTTCCCACACCCATCGTGATGCTGCGGGTCCCAAGAGATGTCAGATTTTCCCCCCGAACCTACACCAATGTACCCGGGGTTGCCTCCAGGCAACACCCCCCGGTGCCAAAGAAAGAAGGCCAAACCGAGAGACTTCAGCTCATACCTAAAGCCTTGGGGAAAGGGAAAAATTGGGTAGTTTCACATTATTCTTTAAAACTTACCCCACTTTATTTACAAATCAAGACAAATTACCACATGAATACTTTTTACAGTTTAAAAAATTTATTTTTATTTTTGCTTTACAGCTGCTGGAGCCCAAAGCGGGTGGTGGACTCGACCCCCTGAAGGAGGATGAGATATCCCCGGGGTGCATACCATGCAAGGGCCAGCAAGCAGCACGACCACCAGAAACATGAATTGGCTCTCACTCCTTTTGCTCCCCCTTTTCCATGCGACAAAAACCGTAGCCATATCCGCCACTCGATGGCATCTGAGACGGCAGTTGATGTCCGAACCCGGCCAGACCCCCTCCCCAATGGGACCACCCCCTAATTCTGGGGAAAACAATCCCAAAGGAGCTGGCCTACAATTATGGCGAGGATCGATTTTGTAGTGATGTTTTTGGCCCCACACACGAATGGGGGGTCCCTCAAGGTCCTTGGAGTCTTCTGGGGGCAGCGGCTGGACAGGAGCACTCGTTAGGCCCCGGGGGTTTCTACCATTTTGGGAAAAGCAGATTTGTTTTAAAAACATCCCCCCTGACACGAAAAAACGGGCTCACCAAATCACAGCCAGTAGCCTTATGTACTTTAGCAGAGTGCCTACGTGAGCATATCCGACCTTTGGAAAATGCAAGTGAAGTGGTGCCCTTTGAAGTGGGTGATCAATTCCGATGCATGTCCTCAATTCCCAATTCTGGTACTTTATCCTGCAGTGGGTGGCTGTGAGGTATAGTGGAGCGATACGTGGGCCGATTCCTCCACAAAAAGCCCCGTCTAAGATCGTCCCTTGGTTTTTTCGCCCTGGACCATCCCCACTACTCGAGTGGGGGCCGACCACCCACGAGACATGGTGTACGAAGCAGCTCCACCCGATTTATGCTGATTTTTTGAAGGGGAAATTTGCGTCAAGAAATCAAAACGGGGCATTCTCTGCGTTGTATTTACCAGGCCCCTGAGCAGAACAAGCTTCCGTGAAGGGAGAGGGCGGGGCTGGGCCTGACGGAGAACCCCGCAGCTCTTCGTCGCTGGATGGATCTGGTCCCGAAAAGGGGGTGTTTAATTAAAGGGAAATTTGAGGATCAGCCAGAAGAGGCGGACCAATTCTCACCATGAACAGAAGAGACATGCACGATGGCATTTGCACAAAATGTGCGATCACTGAGCCGGCCAGGAAAGGGTGGGGAAAACCCGTTCGCTGGAAAAAAAAAAAGCAGTGTCTCCCTTTCCTGAACAGCAGAGACGTTTGGACACAGTAGTGGCGACACAGTGCGGCAGATGGGGAAATTGGACTCAGCAGTATGGACATATGTTGAAAAGGGCTTGTGAAACCCGACAGTGCCTATCACAGATCCCCCAACGGAAAAACCTCCATCTTTTCAAACCCCCACCAGTCAAGAGAAGTAAAGGGAAAAAAGCTACAGATGTCATCCCTGAAGAAAAGACTGTTCCTCTTCTCCGGCTGTACATTTCCTCCAGATACGCCATGGGGTTTGGACGAGTTCTTTCAGCACGAAAAAAGGGTGCCCCCGTTCTGTTCAGATGGGTGGCCGAGAATGGGAACCCAAGTTGACTTTAGCCTCCGGAAAAAATTGTTCCAGGAAAGAGGATCTCTCCACCCCCAGAGTACAGGTCACATCCGGATGGTGCTGCCCCACAACATGCTGCGACCAGGGGGTTCAAAGAATTCCCCAAGGGTTTTCCCCCTGATGGCTTCGTGCCGTATGTCACTCCCAGCTTCAGCATTAGACAGATAGACATTGTCGGGATCGTACATGGCAGACGCTTTAAGGCGGCTTCGCAACAAAAGAGGAAATGGGTTAGGAGGGCGGTCACCATCAAAGGGAGTCCGGAAATGGCAAAAGTTTTTCCGCATCAAAAGAAACAAGACGGAGCTGTTCTCCTTCCTGGCTTCTAAAAGTGGCAGACATGACACCCAAAAAACATTTTCCATCACCCACAAGGGACTGGCGTCTTTGCTCCAATGCCAGGACGTGTCAGCCCCAGCGCCAGCACGCATGAGAAGGGGTGACATGTACCTCCCCATACGGATGCCGTACAAAAAGGGGGGACAGCAAAGTGTCAAAAACGGCACGTTTTACAGACTGGTGCCTGGCCCTAGCATCAGCCAAATCGCCCCAACATCTCTGAACTGGGATTGCCTTGGAGCTGGAAGAGCTTCAGGGGCATCGCTGCTCATGAGATCGCCCAAAGCTCTGGGCCCCGACCGATGTGTGGCCCTTTCCGATGTTTCCCCGCCTTCCTGGGTGTGAAAAGTGCCGTTTTTTGGGGTCAGGGGCAAGAAGACTGCATGGGGCACTGGGCCCCCTATGGGACTCCACACCGCTTTTGGCCTTGGGTCCTCTAGACCCCCTGCCATTGACGAGTGGATGCAACCCTGGGGCGTTTGGGTCCGGGTGTACGTCCCACCAGCACGAGGGGGGTGGGTGTAACCCGGCAAAGGAAAAAGCTGTTTAGCAAGAAAGGCAAGCATTGACGGTCTGCCCCACACAGGCTGCATCATCCAACACACCAAGAGAGCGTCTACCGGGTGGTCATGTTGGGCCCCCAAGAGACCCTGCTCCCGGCTTTCCCTCACCCAAATGAATGGGCTGGAAAAAAAAGAAGCCGGTGGTGGATGGAAATAAACCTGGAGACCCTACCAGAAGCCAGAAGCTTGCAGGGGAAATCTTTCGATGGGCTGCAAGAACCCGAGGGACGCTGCAAATGCCAGAAGGCGGCTCTTTTAGTGAAACCCCTTTTTCAGTGGGCGTGGACGTGTCTGATGAACAGAGAACAGTTCATTTTGTTTTGACACCAAAATTTTCCCTTTATTGCTTGCAATTAGACTATAATAGCTTTTGTGTCCTCGCTACCTACAAAAACAGAAGAAATAAATTTGGTTTTTGCGCACTTTTACGAAGTGGTCCCCGATTTTTTAAATCGAACATGACGTAAAAATGATAATTCTTATTTTTTGCTCAAACTAGTAATTATTTTCCCTTTCAATGTTATGTGGACAGTAAATTACGATGTATGATTTATAATACAAAAGGAAAAACTTTCCCAACCCCCAGAATTTATTTAACCCACAAAAATCAAAGATTTCAAATAACGATGGCGGCCACTTGAAAATGGCCCCCATTTTTTCACGGCGAATTTGGGTGGCCCTAAATCTAAAAAACAACCCCCTGAGGGATAGTTACCTGCGGGGCAAAATTCCCTGCTTTTTTTCATCAAAAACCCCCAATACTTTCACCTATTGCAGTCTATTTCCTTACCTCGCCCTGTTAGTTCTCTGGCACCTGTAGACCTTGTTCACTAAATACATATTCTTTTTAACGATATTTATACAAAATTTTTTTCCCCAAGATTGGGGTTTTTTTTTACCATTTTTAACCCCTTTTTTTTCCAAGCCTTTTTAGCCACTGGCTGCCCATTTTGTGATGTATAATAAGCCGTTAAATTTTTTTATATTATATTATTATTTTATTTTTATTATTTTTTTATTATTCCCCCAAACACACACACCACACCACACCCCACACACCACAAAAACACACACACACACACACACACACCAGTCAAAATTTTTCCTCACAACCTTAGCTTTGTTCAAGAGTATCTACCAAGCCCCTTTTTTGCCTGTCCCCCCTTTTGTCCCCCCCTGACCCCCCTTTCCCCTGCCCCCAAAAAAACCCCCTGATGGGCCCCTTTCCCCTGCCCCCCCCCAAACCCCCTATATGACCCCCTTTTTCCCCTTTCCCCCCACAAACCCCCCTGACATGACCCCCTTCCTCTGCCCCCACAACCCCCCCTGACATGACCCCCTTCCTCTGTCCCCCAGAACACCCCTTCTCTACCCCTCCCTCTGACTCCCTTCCTCTGCCCCCCACAAACCCCCTTGACATGATCCCTTCCTCTGCCCCCCCTCGCCCGCCCCCTCCGCACACCTGGGCTTGCCACGGGTGATCGGGAGGCTAAGTGGCTGTCTCGGTCTGCGCGGCCCATTTGTCTCCCTGTAACTTGGGCGTAATCCCAGAATTAGTCACGTGCTTGGGCTATTAATGATCAGCGGAGCGTAGGAGGAGGAGAGGAGGAGGAGGAGGAGGAGGAGGAGGAGGAGGAGGAGGAGGAGGAGGAGGAGGAGGAGACACCGAAGGATGGTAAAACAGGAAGGAAGAGGAGGAAGAGGAAGGAGACACGAAAGATGGTAAGGAAGAAGGAGGAGAAAGAGGAGGAGGGGGAGGAGGAGGAGGAGACACGAAGGATGGTAAACAGGAAGGAAACGAAGGAGGAGGAGGAGGAGGAGGAGGAGGTGAGGAGGGAGGAGGAGGAGGAGGAGGAGGAGGAGGAGAGGAGGAAGGAGACACGAAGGATGGTAAGCAGGAAGGAAACGGAGGAGGAGCAGGAGGAGGAAGAAGACACGAAGGATGGTAAGGAGGAAGGAGGAGGAAGAGGAGGAGGCACGAAGGATGGTAAGCAGGAAGGAGTAGGAGGAAAAAGAGGAGGAGGGGGAGGAAGAAAAATGAGAAGAAGAAAGGGAGGAAGAGGAAGAAGAGGAAGAGGAAGAAGAGACACGAAGGATGATAAGGAGGAAGGAAACGGAGGAGGAAGAAGAGGAAGAGGAGGAAGAAGAGGAAGAGGAAGAGGCATGAAGGATGATAAGGAGGAAGGAGAAAAAGGAAGAGGAAGAGGAAGAGGAGGACGAGACACGAAGAATGATAAGGAGGAAGGAAAAGGAGGAGGAAGAAGAGGAAGAGGAGGAAGAAGAGGAAGAGGAAGAAGAGACACGAAGGATGATAAGGAGGAAGGAGAAAAAGGAAGAGGAGGAAGAGACACGAAGGATGATAAGGAGGAAGGAGAAGGAGGAGGAGAAGGAGGAGGAGGAGGAGGAGAAGGAGGAAGAAGAAGGAGAAGAAGGAAGAGGAGGAGGAGGAAGGAGAAGAAGGAAGAGGAGGAATAGGAAGAGACACGAAGGATGATAAGGAGGGAGGAAGAGGAAGAGGTAAACAAGGCCAAATAAGCATGTAGAAATTAGAAATGGCAGAAATAGCAGAAGGACTAATAAAGATGGGAAGAAGAAGAAGCAGGGGCAAGAACAAGAACAAGAAGAGGCAAGAACAACAATAAGATGATGAAGAAGGAAAGGAATAAAGGCTGGGCAAATGTTATGCTAGGTATAATAATTGGGGTATATCTGTATTGTTCAAACATTTTTAACCCCTTCACGCCCAGATCTTTCCTTTGCTATAAAAAATCGTCTGTTGTTAGCCATGAAATTACGAAAAGTTACTTAATATACCAAATTAGTTAGTCAACTAGGATACTAAACAAGTCTTATGTATAAAATATTGCTTATAGTCACTAAAAATCGTCTAATGACACCCAAATTACAATGGAAATTACGTTCTGGGTCTCAGGGGTTAAGTACATTTTTATTTCAAGTGAAGTACAAACCCCCAGGAATCAATGATGCATATGTCAGTAGAGAAGCTTTTGCATATAGTGTATCAGCTAGGATGTACAAAGTAATGATGATAATGATAGTCTCGAAAGATAATAGATAGATATAGATATAGATATAGATATAGAAAATTGTCTCATCCCTTGTCTTACATTAATGACCGTAGAATAATAGATAATGGATTTCATGCCTCCATTATGTTCTTATGTTCTTATGACTCATATCTACACACATTTTCCCAAGATCTATAGCCTTATAAATAGTATAGTAAGATAGTATGATAAATTATTAAAAAGTATAGATAGATATAAAAAAAAAAAAAAAAAAATGTCTATTAATCTTGCATTTTCCATTCTTCCATTGACACATCTCGTACGTAAGGTTTGCTTCAAGATTTCTGCATCAGTAATAATTTTCCAAACAGAAACCGTAGACGTGGTTATAATAAATAATAATTCAAATTAACTGAACACTTAAACAGTTGACAGTCTGCTGTGTGTGTGTGTGTGTGTGTGTGTGTGTGTGTGTGTGTGTGTGTGTGTGTGTGTGTGTGTGTGTGTGTGTGTGTGTGTGTGTGTGTGTGTGTGTGTGTGTGTGTGTGTGTGTGTGTGTGGGCGACGGCGCGACAGAGTAATAAGGAGGATTAGGCTGGAGGAGGAAGAAGAGGAGGAGGAGGAGAAGGAGGATTACATAGGATTACATAGGAATAACAGACACCAGGAGACCTATTGGTCCATAGCGAGGGTATCTGCTGAACTACATACTACTAACTATCAACTACTTGTAAGAAAACAGTTGGAAAATGATACCATGTCCCTAAAGAGGATAGGAACATGGAAGTTTCATAGTGCAGAATGATAGGATATGAAAAATACTAACTACAACTACCACTACAACTAATCGATACGGGGGACTAGATACGAATTCGCACTATCAATACCCATTTACTTTACAGTGCGCGTCAAGTCTGTTTTTGAATGTAGTTATTGTGCTGGCTCCGACAACATTTGCTGGTAACTTGTTCCATCGATCAACGACTCTAACATTGAAATAATTTTACGGAGATCGGTGATGCAACGTTGACCGTTTAGTTTTAAACCATTATTTCTTGTTGTCACTGAGTTGAAAGCTCGAATAGGTTCTCTTGATTAATGACATCAAATCCTTTTAGGATCTTAAAGGTTTCTATCAAGTCCCCACGGATTCTACGATCCTTTAAGGAAAACATATTAAGTTTCCGCAGTCTCTCTTCATAAGATGAATTTCGCAGAGATGGGATTTGTTTGGTTGCTCTTCTTTGCACTGATTTCAATTTGGCTTGATCTTTTACGAAACAGGGCGACCAGAATTGAACGGCATATTCCAAGTGCGGCCTAACCAAGGACGTGTATAATTGTGTCATTACTTTCGGAGTTTTATGTTCAAAGTTACGTTTAATAAAGCCCAACATCATATTTGCTTTTTTATTGGCAGCTAGGCAATGCGGACTGGTTTTCAGATCATTACTGATGATGACACCTAAATCCTTTTCCTGCTGTACTTCAGTTAACGATTTATTTTGCATTTGATAGTTATATTTGAGGTTATCGTTGCCTATATGCATTACTTTACATTTATCGGAATTGAATTTTAATAGCCATTTATCACTCCAATCTGATAGTTTGTCGAGATCACTTTGTATGAGTTCGCAGTTTTCTCTAGTATATGCTTTACCGCCTAATTTGGTGTTATCTGCAAATTTCGATATTTTAGATACAAGTCCGCAGTCCAGATCGTTGATATATATCAGAAAAAGAGTAGGACCCAAGACCGAGCCCTGAGGCACCCCACTAGTAACATCTAACCAATCAGATGCCTCGCCATTTATTACTACCCGTTGTTTACGATTTGAAAGCCAATCGCCAATCTATGAACATAATTGCTCTCCTAAGCCATGTGCCCTTAGCTTGGTCAACAGTCGCTTATGGGGAATTGTATCGAAGGCTTTCTGAAAATCAAGGTATATTACATCCGTGGGAATTTTAGCGTCCCAGTTTGAATAAATGACATTAAACAAATCCAGTAGGTTTGTTAAGCAGGATCTCTTATTTCGAAATCCATGATGGGAGTTTAGTATTGAGTTATTTTCATCGAGAAAAGACACTATTTTATCCCGCAATATTTTCTCAAATAGTTTAACAATCACAGACGTTAGACTAATTGGGCGATAATTACTTGCGAGGCTCTTACTCCCTTTCTTGAATATCGGTGTAACATTAGCTAATTTCCACATACTAGGAACATTTTTGTCCCTTCGCGATTTATTGAAAATAATCTTTAATGGGAGCCAAAGTTGACTGTGACATTCGCGAAGTAGTCGCGGCGAGATTTCGTCCACCCCCACGGATTTTGCTGGGTCAAGTTTCAGCAAATACTTTGATATTTCGTCTACTGTTATCTCTCCTATTACCAATCTATCCCTTTCGAGTCCCGCATACATGTTTACTGGTTCTGGTAATGGAGTTTCGTCTTATTTAATAAATACCGCATTAAAGTATTCATTGAGTACGAACGCCATACTCTTATTATCATTTACCAAGATATTATTATTATCTTTCAGTGGCCCAATACTTGTTTTGACGTTTTTCTTACTTCGAACGTATTGAAAGAACCTTTTCGGGTTTGATTTGGATTCCTTTGCAATTTTTTCTTCATACTCACGCTTTTTAGACTTAATTAGTCCTTTGCAGCGACGTTTTACGTCATTGTATTCTCTAGAATCGCAGTCTGCATTTGATCGTTTGGAGGAGGAGGAGGAGGAGGAGGAGGAGGAGGAGGAGGAGGAGGAGGAGGAGGAGGAGGGAGGAGAAGGAGGAGAGGAGGAGGAGGAGGAGGAGGAGGAGGAGGAGGAGGAAGGAGGAGGAGATGAGAAGAAGAGGAAGAGAAAGCGACCGTCAACATTTGTATGCCGTAAAGGTAGTATACATGGGGCGTGGGTTAACCTCCTCCTCCTCCTCCTCCTCCTCCTCCTCCTCCTCCTCCTCCTCCTCCTCCTCCTCCTCCTCCTCCTCCTCCTCCTCCTCCTCCCCTCCTCCTCCTCCTCCTCCTCCTTCACATGCAAACAACACGGCAGCCAGACATCGTTTATTCTTATTTCAGAAATGGGTGTTTCAAAATTTAGATTAATCAGGAGTAAGTGGTGTGTGTCCTTCCCTTCCTCCCCTTCTGACGGATGGAGGAGGAAGTGAAATAAAACACAGCAGCAGGAGGAGGAGGAGGAGGGGGAGGAGGAGGAAGAGGAGGAGGAGGCTAGTTATGAGGGCTCAAGAAAAAAAAAAAGTTCATAGTCACCATTTTTTTCTCACTTTCTTGTCTTGTTCTTGCTACCGTACGTGTCTTTTTCTTTCTTTCTTTTTCCTTTATGCTCCCTCTTTTTTATATTTCCCTGTCACCTTGAACGTAGTTATTACCCTCTCTCTCTCTCTTTTCTCTCTTTTCTCTCTCTCTCTCTTCTCTCTTCTCTCTCTCTCTCTCTCTCTCTCTCCCCTCTCTCTCTTTTTCACTACTGTTGTCAAGACGCCGAAATGGCCAAGAAAATGGAGGCTGAGCATTGCAGACGATTTCCAACACGCCAAGGTGGGTATCCTAGCTCTAACAAACAAAGATCATTACAAGTACCTTTTCTTACCCCTAACAGCTGTCTAATGCACCACATGTACAGCTTATGAGCGGTTATAGGCCCCTGGGCCATCACTCACACCCACACAGCAAGGTTGACATCAGTGCAGCCTCAAATACTTCCTTTCTACACCAAATCACAGGGGGATCATTGTTCATAGTCACAAAGGCAAAAACCTGTGACTGCCTGACCAACCTCCCGTCAGCGTGAACTTAAAACTTCTTCTATAAAAATATAAGCGAAAGTGTGTGTGTCTGTGTGTGTGTGTGTGTGTGTGTGTGTCCGCTCCAGGTGCCGCCCCCTGTGGCGGAATCCCCTCATATGGCACGTTTTTTTGGAACCGGCTCGAGCAGGGAAGGTTTTAAGCCCCTTTATGAGATGATCCGAAACACTTTTATTTTCTTTTTTAGCAGCCTATTAGCGAGAATTTGTGAAAAAATAGTGGGTTGCGAGAATTGAGGAACCTTGATGTAAGGTGATGGGTAATTGGGGGGGAGTGATGGGTAGGGTGATGGTAATGGGTGTGGGGTGATGGGTGGTGAATGGGTGGGGGGTGATGGGTGATGGGTGGGGGGAATAGATGGGGGGGGATGGGTAATGGGTGAGTGAATGGGTGTGTGGTGATGGATAATGGGTGAGTGAATGGGTGGGGGGGGTAATGGGTGAGTGAATGGGTTGGGGGTGATGTGAAGGGGTTTGGCTTTTAATACATACATTTCTACATCCATGATTTCAGGAAAGCTAAAAGGGGCTATCTGGAGAGTCTGTGTTTGGTGGGCCGAAGGCCCACCAAACACAGGTGGTGGGCCGTAGGCCCACCAATAGCCCTCCGCAGGAGCTAGCCAAAAAGGCCGCCCGGAGGGCGGCTTTGCGGCTAGTTCATCATATTGACGCTTCTTGGTCACACTCTCCTTAGTGCCCCAGCCCAGAGAGAGAGAGACAGAGAGAGAGAGAAGAGAGAAAAGAGAGACAGGAGGGGAGAGAGAGAGAGAGGGGAGAAGAGAGAGAGAGAGAGAGCAGAGAGAGAGAGAGAGAGAGAGAAGAGAGAGAGAGAGAGAGAGAGGGGAGAGAGAGAAGGAGAGAAGAGAGAGAGAGAGAGAGAGAGAGAGAAGAGAGAGAGAGAGAGAGAGAGGAGAGAGAGAGAGTTATTTGCTTCATACTTCTTTTACAATGTTTCTACTTTACACACACACACACACACACACACACACACACACACACACACACACAGTACTCCGTAGTGTAGTGGTTAGCACGTTCGGTTCACAACCTACCGTAGATAACACTAAAGTCGCCAGGACAAAGTTTTTTTCGATGTACAGACGTTTGGTGGCGTTCATACTTACATTTCTACATCCATGATTTCAAGAAAGCTAGAAGGGGCTATCTGGAGAGTCTGTCATTTTGTGTCTTCATCTGTGTCATAGTATGGCTATAAATGAACAAATTACTAAAATATCAACAGAGTGGCGACCAACAATAAGGTCGCCATCTAATGTTTATTTACAGTGTCCTCCCGCCGTCGTCGTTGCCCGAAAAAAAAACGAGTACGTAGGGAAATTTGAAACCGTATATACTTGCAGATGCAAAGCTTAAAACAACATTGAAACAGGGTAGATTATACAGTCATGATATAAACTACAGTGTATCATCTTCAGTGGCTCATAAAAATCAGTAGTGATGCTATAATTCGTAATATAAGGCGGCTGGCGACATTGTTGCAGCTGGCGACTAAAGTGTTACTTACGGTAGAAGTCCCGGTGTCGTGTGGGCTACTGATCCGATCCCCGGGCGGAGCAAAGAGAGACGGGCGGTCTTCTTAAAACTCGAGCCCCTGTCCACCCAGCAGTGAATGGGTACCGGGTGTTAGCCGGGTGTTTGTGACCCGCCTCCCGGGGTGGTGGCTTCCCCCAACACTAAGCACTAAGGATGAATGATAAAATATAGATATGGAGACGGGGCCATACGAGTGTAGCTGAGGCCCTGTTAAATACTAGATGAATACACACACACACACACACACACACACACACACAAACACACACACACACACACACAAAGTTGCGGCACAACTTTTAAACGAGAGAAAGAAAGAGAAGGCTGTCAATAATGGTCGTGTCTTGAATCTGGCGGATGATTTGCCCGCAAGATCGAGAAAGAATATCCGCCTCCTGTCAGTATAGACTTGCCGGCGGGGATACTGGCATTGACGGACACACACACATACACACACCCACACCCACACCCACACACACACACACACACATCTCAGTCCCTCTATGAACAGACACACACACGCATAAAACACACACACACACACACACGCACACACACACACACACGCACACACACACACACACGACACACACACACACACACACACACTCGGGGAGGCGGTAGCAGACTGGTTAGCGTCTACGGGGGGCGTTTTCGAAGACCCGAGTTCGATCCCGCGTGAGACCCATAAATCCACTTATAATCTTTCTGCACCGTCGAGTGGCCTAAGAACACCCACATGCTGCCCATTAACTCTACCTTCGATTGCGAGTGCATCGGAGGACACAGGGGGGCGGCATGAGCCTCTAATCACAGGCGTCACTATAACAATCCTGCCTGCGCCACCACGGGCGAGGGCCAACCATCACAACCCTCAAGTGAACCTCCAGGGCCTACCATCCCACCCCTGGAGCTCACTGCCTACACGCACTATAGGTCAAGATGTTTAAAAAAAAAAAAATTTAAACACATCTCAATCCAGGTCATTCTATATATCCACCTTATATATTACAGTTGCTAGTTTCTTCATCTCTTCCTCTACCACTACCTCCTCCTTTTTATTCTTCCTATGTTATTTAACGGTTTGTAAGTCAGCATTAAGCCTCCCCCCCATTCCCCGTTACTCCTGTTGTATACTCCCCGTTACTCCTGTTGCTCTTACTAGCTCCTCCTGTTGCCCTTACTAGCCTCTCCTGTTGCCCTTACTAGCCTCTCCTGTTGCTCTTACTAGCTCCTCCTGTTGCCCTTACTAGCCTCTCCTGTTGCCCTTACTAGCCTCTCCTGTTGCCCTTACTAGCTCTCCTGTTGCCCTTACTAGCCTCTCCTGTTGCCCTTACTAGCTCTCCTGTTGCCCTTACTAGCCCTCCTGTTGCCCTTACTAACCCTCCTGTTGCCTTACTAGCTCCTCCTGTTGCCCTTACTAGCTCCTCCTGTTGCCCTTACTAGCTCCTCCTGTTGCCCTTACTAGCTCCTCCTGTTGCCCTTACTAGCTCCTCCTGTTGCCCTTACTAGCTCCTCCTGTTGCCCTTACTAGCTCCTCCTGTTGTCCTTACTAACCCTCCTGTTGCCCTTACTAGCTCTCCTGTTGCCCTTACTAGTCTCTCCTGTTGCCCTTACTAGCTTCTCCTGTTGCCCTTACTAGCTCCTCCTGTTGCCCATACTAGCCTCTCCTGTTGCCCTTATAGCTCTCCTGTTGCCCTTACTACCCTCTCCTGTTGCCCTTACTAGCTCTCCTGTTGCCCTTACTAGCTTCTCCTGTTGCCCTTACTAGCTCCTCCTGTTCCCCTTACTAGCTCCCTGTTGCCCTTACTAGCTCCTCCTGTTGCCCTTACTAGCTCCTCCTGTTGCCCTTAATAGCCTTCCCCTTGTTGCCCTTACTAGCTCCTCCTGTTGCCATTACTAGCTTCCCCTGTTGCCCTTACTAGCCTCCTCCTGTTGCCCTTACTAGCTCCTCCTGTTGCCCTTACTAGTTTCTCCTGTTGCCCTTACTAGCCCCTCCTGTTGCCCTTACTAGCTCCTCCTGTTGCCCTTACTAGCTCCTCCTGTTGCCTTACTAGCTCTCCTGTTGCCCTTACTAGCCTCTCCTGTTGCCCTTACTAGTCTCTCCTGTTGCCCTTACTAGCTTCTCCTGTGCCCTTACTAGCCTCCTGTTCCAACTGCTCTCCTGTTGCCCTTACTAGCTTCTCCTGTTGCCCTTACTAGCTCCTCCTGTTGCCATTACTAGTTTCCTCCTGTTGCCCTTACTAGCTCTCCTGTTGCCCTTACTAGCTCCTTCTGTTGCCCTACTAGCTCTTCTGTTGCCCTTACTACCCTTCTCCTGTTGCCCTTACTAGCTTCTCCTGTTGCCCTTACTAGCTCCCCCTGTTCCCCTTTAATAGCCTCTCCTGTTGCCCTTACTAGCTCTCCTGTTGCCCTTACTAGCCTCTCCTGTTGCCCTTACTAGCTCTCCTGTTGCCCTTACTAGCCCCTCCTGTTGCCCTTAATAGCCTCTCCTGTTGCCCTTACTAGCCTCTCCTGTTGCTCCTTACTAGCTTCTCCTGTTGCCCTTACTAGCCTCTCCTGTTGCCCTTACTAGCTCCTCCTGTTGCCCTTAACAACTTCTCCTGTTGCCTTACTAGCCTCTCCTGTTGCCCTTACTAGCTTCTCCTTGTTTCGCCTTACTAGCTTTTCCTGTTGCCCTTACTAGCTCTCCTGTTGCCTTACTACCCTCTCCTGTTGCCCTTACTAGCCTCTCCTGTTGCCCTTACTAGCCTCTCCTGTTGCCTTACTAGCCTCTCCTGTTGCCCTTACTAGCCTCTCCTGTTGCCCTTATAGCTTCTCCTATTGCCCTTAAGAGACTCTCCTGTTGCCTTATGCCTTGGCTGTCTTCGTTAAGGTCATGATGCTCTTCTACTCGGCGTCAAGAAGCTGAATGACGTGAGTCTTGGCGTGTACATTAAAATTAAACTCCTGATCGATATAGTTTTTTTCTTCTGCTTTTCCATAGGTCAGCCTCGCCTTGGCCTCATTAATCATGTGCTGCTCCGTGCACATTACACATTGATGCTACGTAGTGTTATCTGATGCGCTATGTTTTGCTACTGTCATAAGAACATAAGAAAATAAGGAAGCTACAAGAGGCCGTGAGACCTACACGAGGTAGTTCCTGTTACTTAACTCTACCTACATCCACCTCTTTCCCTATCCATGAATTTATCCAGACTCCTTTTAAAGACTCCAATAATCTCCGCATTGACCACCTGACGACTGAATCAATTCCAATCATTCACCACCTATTTGTGAACCATTTTCTCCCTATTTCCTTTTTTAAATCTACGCTTTTCCAGCTTGAATCCGTTACTTCTTGTATACCTGTTATGCAGCTAAAAGAGGCTAATATGTATAACATGACTGGGTCTGGATTCAAGTATTTTTCACCTTTCTGCTGTTTCTATAGGTCAGAACGAGTGTGAAAATATCAATGAAATGTGCAAATATTTATTTTTTCTCTGGTTAAGTTAAAGTAATCGTCCAGACCCAATTTTTTTTGCCTTATTATGTTGAAACATTCAAAACACATAATCCACCAAAAATAATTGATTTCCAGGCCTTATTTCCGTAAAAACACGACTTTTGTAAAAAGCGCGCGAATTTTTTTTTTCTCCCTCCAACAGGGCTACGCATGTTATTGATGACGTCACAAAAGGGACGCTCCAATGTAAACAACACTCGTCTGCCTCTGTGAGACCTGTCGGCAAATGTTATGATGAGCGATTGTACTTCGGTGTCAAACAGGGAATCTGTCGCTGTGATAGATCTAGAGTACGATGCTTAATCTGAGACCGAACTAAATGACGCTGCTCGCGTATATGAGGAAAACGAACCAGATTGTGATGGGAGCCCAACCCTATATGTTTGAGCCAGAGTACGAGGTGGATGAACAGGTGTTAGCGGAGCCTGCTGAGGTTCAACACTACTACATACACAAACACTTCTATACACACATACAAACACTACTACACACACACAAACACTACTACACACACACAAACACTACTACACACACACACACACACACACACACACACACTACTACACACACACACAAACACTACTACACACACACACACACACACACACACAAACACTACTACATACACACACACAAACACTACTACACACACAAACACTACTACACACACACAAACACTACTACACACACACACACGCACTACTACAAACACACACACACACTACTACGCACACCACACACACACACAAACACTACTACGCACACACAAACACAAACACTACTACACACACACACAAACATTACTACACACACACACACACACACACAAACACTACTACACACACACACACACAAACACTACTACGCACACACACAAACACAAACACTACTACACACACACACAAACACTACTACACACACACACACACAAACAAACACTACTACACACACACACCACACACACACACACAAACACTACTACACACACACACAAACATACCACACACACACACACAAACATACTACACCCCACACAAACACTACTACACATACACAAACACTACTACACACACACACAAAACACTACTAACCCCACACACAAACAGTACTACACACACACAAACACTACTACACACACACAAACACTACTACACACACACACACACACTACTACGCACACACCACACACACACACAAACACTACTACGCACACACACACACACACACAAACACTACTACGCACACACACACACACACACAAACACAAACACTACTACACACACACACAAACACTACTACACACACACACAGCAGCGCGGGAAGAGTAGCCTCCCTTTTGTTACGTCACCGAGCCGTGGCGCATCGTCTGCCAGTTGCCAGCAGCGTTTTCGAAGCTCGGGGAATTTACAGATTTGATGCGGATTATTAAAAAACGGCTGACTGGATGCAAGAAGTGACAACATATTGTTGATACACTCGATAATGGCTATACTCTAACTACATCAAATCAGGAATGATGAAATGGTCTGGACGATTACTTTAAGTTAGTTTGATGGTTTGATTAGGTTATTATTTGATGCTTTTGCAAATGGAGATTTTTTTATGGAGTTTTTCCCCGTGAAAACGTCTAAAAAGTGTATTAAAAAAAATTTGTTATCACTTTCTCGAATTGCAAAAAACACACTTTTTAGATGTTTGCACAGGAAGAAAAAACTATCTCCATTTGGTAACACATCAAATATTTAAAGAAAAAAAATCGAACTTTTGTGAAAATCTACCATCAGTCACATTGTAAATTTTTATCCAAGAAAACGTTAAAGGATAAAGGTGAGGGAAACATTAAAAGAATTAAGACAATAAATATTATTCCGAAGATGAACCAGCTACCTGAAACAATAAAAATTGAGAAAGCAATGGAAATGTGGGGATAGTATCGGACCGAGTACTTTTTTTTCTTTTGCCGAGGACTGTAAAGAAAAAAACACATGTAGAAACCTAGAATGAAGGACAGCATGACAGTGTGATGCGGTGTGGGATCATGCAAAGACTACTGTATACTGGACTTGCTACTCAGTTTGGGTTATTTCCAGTGGAGGCCAATGCCGCGATTCCTGACATTTTCGAACATCACTCCCATTTCCCTTCCTATGGTTTATCAGTATAAATGATATACTGTTATCTTCGTAAATGTTTGTTCTATAATATTATCAAATAAAAAACAGTAAAATACACTAAAGAAATGTCATTATGTGACTGAAGAAATATGCATGAACCATTTAATATTTTGCGTATATAATATATATATATATATATATTATATATATATATATATATTATATATTATATATATATATATATATATATATATATATATAATATATATATATATATATATATATATATTATATATATATATATATAATATATATATTATACATATATATATATATATATATAGAGAGAGAGAGAGAGAGTAGAGATATCTATCTATCTATCTATCTATCTATCTATCTATCTATCTATTTCTATTTCTATATCTATATTTATATCTATGTGTGTGTGTGTATTTATAATATTTATATCTAGTTGTATTTTACAGGACCTGAGCTACACTCGTATGGTCTCGTCTCCATATTTACATGGTATTTTGCTTCCCAACAAGCCGCGGCTGCTCTGGTCCAAATATTCAAACAATACGCCGCTGTTATAAACGAACTCAGACAACATTAATTATAAAATAAAAGAATTCATAGATAACGTAAACTTAATATATTTTGTGCTGCAATCTGATCTTTCGTAGAGATCCATTTTGTGTTGTCATGAAAAGATCCTCCTCCTACCACACAATAAGATGCAAGTCCCTTCCTGACAGCCTTCTTCTTCTTCAATTATCGTCATGCAATGATGGATGACGTGGCCCATACTGCCATAAAGGCGGTCCACTGCTGATTTTTCGGTTTGTGTGTGATGTGAAAACTCCCAGATCCGTATCGCTCACCACTGGGGGGAGTCTGACTTGCCCGCGTCGCGGAGCGTCAGACACCCCGGGGTAGCTTTCGATACCCCGCCTTGATATGACGAGAGGTCCGTGAGCATAAATTATACATGTTCTTTCCCGCGGCAGGGAGTCTGGCTAACCAGCGGGTGGCAGTGTGATGCACCTAGATACACCCTAGCGCTGAGTTGGACATGATTCATAAGGCATAATAGGGGGAAAAATAATTAAATAAATAGATAAATAAAAATTCAAAATAAATATAAAACTCGCAAAAAATGTAACCTACATAAGCAATGCATGCATGCATACACACACAACCAAAGTTTGGCAAACAAAAGTTTGACAAAGAAATATGACAAGCAATACATTGGCACCAACTTTCAGTAGCAGGTGGGAGTCTTAACTAACTGGCATGTAGCGACGTGTTAGGTACACCCTGTTGCTCTTTGGAGTTAGAACATGGGATGATGGGATGCACTCGCCAGGAGAGCAGATAAAGCTTAACGAGGTGGTGGGTGACATTTGACTAATCTGGCGAGTATATTCTGACAGCCACTGCCGAGATGGGGAGCGGGAGAGACGGCGGCAGGGAGACACCAGGAGGGCGGGAAGAGGCAGTGGGGGCACACAATGACCGGGTCCTGGAGATGATGGAAGCTCGGGAGCAGCAGGTGCTCGGCGCCCTCAACGCCACCACCACGGACATGCTGGCACACAATGACCGGGTCCTGGAGATGATGGAAGGTCGGGAGCAGCAGGTGCTCGGCGCCCTCAACGCCACCACCACGGACATGCTAGCAAGTACGTATCCGTAGGTTGTGTGGTGGCACAGCCTCAAGGTCACACAGCCCGCCCTACTGTGCACCGCTGTGATGGGACGGAACTGCGTTATGAATTACGTGTTTTGGGACTACTCCTAATATCATGATGACGGTTTCCTACATTATTGGCATATATTTAGGCATAACTCACACCTGTACATCATGGCTTGAAGGAACACTGTATTCAAAGACAATGAAGCAAACGCACCGTTAATTGCATTAGGAGTGAAATTAAAGTAGAGCAACAAACTTAAAGGATTTTGTTGAAAATTAAAAAATAATAGAATGTCTGGATTACAGTTGTCCTCAGGTAGCCACTTTGATTTAGTCCATGAGCCAGGCCAGATATCGGTACCACCTGGGGTGACTAAACACGAATGGTACTAAAATGTTTATAGAGTGACTGTAAATACATTAAGATATGATAGCCTTCCCGCACTGGTAGCTTAGTCTGATTTTTTGATGCAATGGGGGTGCTACCCATAAAAAAAGATTTTCAGCGTGACGCTCGGGGTTTTCCTCATTTTCTTTAAAATCAATCACACGATCGTTGCGAAACTTTGGACACCTATGTAGAATTTGATTCTCTACCAGAGTTGTTCCTAGGTATTTTTCAAATTTCCTCATATTTTGGGATTTACCCTAAAAAAAATAATTTTGGGTATTTTCCCATAAATCTGGAATAAATCCCTAAATATGGGAGAAATTGAAAAATATATTCCAACAGCTCTTGTAGCTAATTTGATTCTCTACAAGAGTTATTCCGATGTATATTTCAAGTTTCCCCATATTTAGGGGTTTATTTCATATTTGGTGATTTTTTGTGATATTTTGGGGATAATTTATTATTGGAAGGAGCAAACATATGTAGAATGGTTTCCATGTAAATGTGTTTGTTTGTTTGTTCATGTAATGTTTAATGGTGATATTTTTTTGCAGGTGTGTGCTGACTGTCTGACGGCATGATGCAACCATCAGCGAGGAAGAGAGCACGGATCGACTGTATCATCCACTGCTCTGATGATGACAGCGATGCTCTGGTGTCACCACAGGATTTGGACTCCTGGAACACATTGCTCAGGGCTGCAGAGATCAGGCAGCATGATCCAGTCCTGGAAGCAGCCAAGGGCCTTGAAGAAGGAGGAATACCACACATACATTATCACCGTAAATGTCGTAGTCTCTTTACAATGAAGAAGTCACTGGATTCTATCCTTGCCAAGGGTGTCAAGATAGAATCAGCAAGCGTCGACCCCAGGAGGAGGGCATCAAGGGATGCCCCTAGTACTAGCAGGGTGTATGCCAAAGTATGTCTCTTCTGCGAGAAGTCAAGCAAGTACATAAAAGCACCCAAAGACAAGGGAGCCACTCATCCAGTGTGTTGAGCTACGAGCAGATGAGAAGATCCGCAGAGCAGCAACAAGGAAACTCAACCAGAGAATCCTTGGGTTTACTTAGCAGAGACCTTGTTGCTGCAGAGGGTCACTACCACAAGTCGTGCTACAAACTCTTCACAAAAGATGATTCCCCAGCGGCCGCCAGGTCTGGTGCAGGTGAAAATCGGGAAAGGGAAAAGCGAGGGAGCACGCTACGAAGAGGCTGAGATAGAAGCCCTCGAGGAACTCTTCTTGTATATAAGGACTGAATTATTCCCCAACCCAGAGGTACTGCCTATGATAAACCTCACATCTAGGCTTGAGAGATCCATGATGTCCCGTGGTATTATCCAACTGAAACCAGCGACAAAGAAACATGTTCGCCGAAAGATTGAAAACCGAGTTTGGGGAATCACTACGCTTTGTCCCAGATGAGAAAGGAAAGTTTCTAATCTATCCCGCGCTCTCAAGGAGACTTGCCCGACAGCACACAAATGACAAAAGATCTGCAAGAAGCAGAGCAGCTAACTCTGAAGATATCTACCAAAGGAATGCGCTGAGGAAGGGATCCATAAGCGATTGAGTCAGCCATGGCTCCCGATACAGATCAAATGTTATTCCTGCAGCAGTCACTAAATTCCTCACCCCTGGACAGAGAGTTGAGTGTCAAACTCCCTCTGAAAGGCTCAACGTCTTGCACATCCTTCGGCAGTGACTGGTCTTTGCTGTTACATGGCAAGACAAAGCACCCAAGCAGTACTGTGTCCAATGCGTAAGTGTTTGAATGGAAACACAGAACTGATCCGAAACTCTGAATCGTCTTGGCCACTGTGTGTCTACTCAATTTTTGAGGAGATCGATACAGCCCTTTGTACCCAGAAGCTGGAATGTCAAAGGATGACATTCCACTGCCGCAAACATCTACCCTGGTGTGTTCACAACCCGGCCTGGATAACATGACCGACTTGAAGAGACACTAAGTGAAGCAGGTACTTCTCACAGAGCAATGGCATTGCTGTCCAGTTCCAGGTTGCAGGCTCTGTGCCAGAGAAGGTCCTGCCCAGAGATTACCAAGTCCAAGATAAGAAGCATCACTCTGACCGCATCAATCTGGCCAATATCAATGTGGGACGTCGGCAGGGCCACCCAGGATTGAGACTGGTATGTCGACACTACCAAGAGGTCCAGGATTCAAAGACCAAGAAACCATATCTGGCTTCTTACTCGAATGTCAGACCATGAGAACCAGTCCATCAGCAGTTGGACTGGGTTCAACATCAAAATCCGCAGAGACATTGCAGTGGTCCAGGACACTGTAAGCTACCTGCCCACTATCAATGCTCCCGCAACAGAAATGTCCACCGTTAATGAAGTCTTGGAGCAAACGCATGCCATCATGCAGTCCTACAGCTTAACAAGATTGTGTGCGTGTTTGATCAAGCACTCTATGCCAAAGCTGCCGAGGTTCTCTGGAAACAAGAGAAGTTCAAGAACATTATCATCAGGATGGGCGTCTTCCACACAATCTGCAATCTCCTCTCCACCATAGGGAAGAGGTTTCAGGATGCAGGTCTTAGAGATCTGTGTGTGGAATCAGGTGTCATCGCAGAAGGATCAGTGTCAGGGGTGATGGACGGCCGGAGGTACAACAGAGCAGTGAGACTGCACAAGCTCGTGTATGAAGCACTGATGAGGCTTGCATGGAAAGGCTTCCTTCCATGGCTAGAAGAAAACCATTCAAGGGACATACACCATCTGGATGGAACACTGAAGAACATCAACAGCTTCCACAGCAATGTGTCTCAGGGAACCTTTCAAGAGCTGATGGAGAGTGAATCATGCACACATATCCTGAAGCTCTTCCAAGTTTATCTTGAGACCCTAAGAGATGAACACAACCTCTCAGCATTCTGGATGTCATACCTGGACATGGTTGAGATCATGCTGGACCTGGTTCGAGCCTCCAGAGAAGGCAACTGGATGCTTCACCTAGGAGCAATCCGACAGATGATACCGTGGGTGTTTTGCCTATGACAAGGTGAACTATGCCCGATTCCTGACCTACTACTATGCCATGATGTCTCGACTGCCCATTGAACACCCAGAGGTCCATGAACACTTCATGCAAGGTGGCTTTTCGGTCCAGATCGGTAGCAAGAATCCCTTTGGACGGATTCCTGTGGACCAGACCATCGAAGAGACGATCAACAAAGACACCCAGACACCAGGGGGCACAAAAGGCTTCAGCCTGAAAGGTGAGCTGTCGCCAGGTACTAC
Organism: Chionoecetes opilio; assembly: GCA_016584305.1. Lineage (NCBI taxonomy): Eukaryota > Metazoa > Arthropoda > Malacostraca > Decapoda > Majidae > Chionoecetes > Chionoecetes opilio. Next base: position 393,273 of record JACEEZ010025794.1, on the reverse strand, counting down.
CTGACATCGGAGTATCGCAGCAGATACTTGAGGCAGCTCAGGGCCATGGTAGTAGGCCAAAAGTATACTGATTCAGCCACCCAGACTACAGATGCCCAGGATTAGAAGAGATGAGGCCGATGTCCAATCTTTAGTTCAACTGATGGAGACCAGCTGGTTGAACCCCTTCAACGCAGAGCAAGGAGATCTTGTCAGTTTGTCAACTGCGACTACAGCACCACCAGAAGTTGCCAAAGACCTTCTAGGGGCCTACAGAATAGGAGAGGATGCATATCAAGCCTTCAAGGAAGAGCGCCTGGAGACCGATACGCCAACTATTACAGTTTCATGACACGATGACGAAGACGAAACTGAGAACGTTCACTAACATCAGAATGAAGCCAGCTCACAAGGCCATGCCAAGGAGGCTATCTTGAAGGCTGACAGGAACCTATTTGGCCAGATGATCCTTGTTGCTGAGAACAGAAAGCTCAAAATGAGTGATGTCTTGGCTCATCCCCTGGGGCCTTTGCCATGGGCACTTGCCAGCGGTGATGGGTCTCTCCGCAAGACCAACAAGGCTGCCCTAGCAAGGGAGTTGGAGAGGAATGTTTCTCCCGCAGAGGTGATCCCCGAGCCCTCTGCTACCATAATTGATGGGATGAGCCTGGTCCAGAAACTGAAGGGAAACGACAACACTTTTTCACAGCTTGCAGGCACAGCACTGAGTCACGTTGTCCCTGAGGGTGCTAAGAGCAGGCGCATTTATGTTGTGTTTGACGTCTACAAGGAGACATCCATCAAAGATGCAGAACGAGCCAACAGAAGTGCAGGCACAGGGATCCATTTCAAGAACATTCAACCTGGGCACAACATCCAGCAGTGGAGAAAGTTACTCGGTAGTTCCTCCAACAAGGCAAGTCTCATCAAGTTCCTGGTAGAAGAATGGAAAAAAACCACAGCACAGGGAGAAGCTCGAGGGCAAGGAGCTGTATGTCACATGTGAGCAGCTCTGCTTCAAGATCACCAAAGAGCAGTGGGAAGAGGCTCCTGAGCTTAAGTCAAGTCAAGAAGAAGCAGACACACGCCTCCTTCTCCATGCACTTCATGCAGCAGAATCTGGGTACAAGTCTGTCATCATCACTGCAGAGGATACAGACGTCATGGTCCTGTGTCTGGGCATGTGCCACAAGATCCCATCCCACCTGTTCCAGAAGTGCGGGACGAAGAACCGGACAAGATTCCTGGATATCACCACACTGAGCCGTACACTGGGAGGCAGCGTGTGTGATTCATTGATTGGTATGCATGCCTTTACAGGCTGTGATACCGTCAGTGCATTCGCTGGCCGGGGGAAGATGACGACACTCAAGCAGGTGAAGATGGACAAGACATACCAGGATGCTTTCCACGAACTTGGGCGCTCATGGGAAGTGTCTCCTGAAACTCTTTGAGAAGCTACAGGAAATCACCTGCCACATGTACCTGCCATCTACCCACACAACTGAGGTGAACAAGCTTCGGTATGAGCTGTTCTGTGCGAGACGTGGAGAGGTGGAGTCAAGTCCCTCCTTGTGAGGACTGCCTCTTCATGCATGCACTACGTGCAAACTACCAGGCTGCGATCTGGAGGAGAAGTCTGCAGAGCCAGCCATTTGTTGCGAACCCAACAGACTGCGGCTGGATGACAGATGAGGAAAGGCAAGCTTGCTGTCAACTGGATGCGAGGCTCACCAGCACCAGATGCTGTTATGCAGCTACTGTCCTGCAAGTGTGTGCGGTCATGCGAACTCCCTAAGTGCACTTGCCTCAGCAATGGCCTGAAGTGTACGGACATGTGCAGGTTACAGACATGCCAGAACAAGGCTATTGAAGAAGAGCCGGTAGCACAACAGTCAGATTCCGAGTCTGACGTAGATGATATTGAGGAGGATTAATTGGCCATAATAGTAAGTACAAGCCCATGGCATGCTTAGTGTGTATTTACAGGACTTGTATTAAATGTGACAATTACTATATTCATTTTAGTGACATTTAGGCATTCCTGTCCCCAAATTTGACATTTTAAAAATTTTCTTAATTTTCGGTAGGGTGTGTCTATTCAAGAAGTGATAACGACCATTAAGCTACCAGTGTGCAAGGGCTATCATATCAAAACATAAACTAGAGACATGTAGCAAGCTAAAAACACCTAAGAGAATTAGTCACCCCGGGTGGTACCGATATCCCAAAATTCGGGTCTTGGCTCATGGACTAATTGGGGTGACGAGGTTCCACTGGTATCTGAGTAACTCAAGCATTTTTTTAATCTCCTCGTGCAGGGATTGAAGGTCTGGGGGAGGAGGTGAGAGAACTTACTTGTCCATCCTGGACATGGACTTGTCCATCCTGGACAAGGCTGTCCAGGATGTGCACATACTTGCAAGCCAGTCCACGCAACAGCCGGCGGAGGACACGACGGCAGCTGTCCCATGCCTCGAATACCCGAGTAAAGTATTGAGTATCTTTATCATAGCCTGTAGCCATGCCAGTGGTTCCTGCAGGGAAATGCCTTATGATATATATAGGTGTTGAGGAGTTGTGACCTCGAAATCCCGGCATGAACTGAGGGTGGTATTCCTTCACTCTCCTGTGAGTGAATGAGTGAGTGAGTGAGTGAGTGAGTGAGTGTGTGTGTGTGTGTGTGTGTGTGTGTGTGTGTGTGTGTGTGTGTGTGTGTGTGTGTGTGTGTGTGTGTGTGTGTGTGTGTGTGTGTGTGTGTGTCATTCACATTCACTCACTCACCCACGGTCTTGTCCACGCGAGCCGAACTCACGCTCGCCAGTTTCACCCTCCCGGAGCGAGCTTGGACCTCATTAATACCGATCTGGGTTTGTGTGGGGTTGGGTGTGTGTGTGTGTGGTGTGTGTGTGTGTGTGTGTTGTTGTGTGTGTGGGTGTGTGTGGTGTGTGTTGGTTTATTTTGGGGTGTGTGGTGTGTGGTGTGGTGTTGTGTGTTTTTTATGTGTGGTTGTGGGTGTGGGTGTGGTGTGTGTGTGGTTGTGTATGTGGGGTGTGTGTGGTGTGTGTGTGTGTATGGGGGGTGTGGTGTGTGTGTGTATGTGGTGTGTGTGTGTGTGTGGGGTTTTGGGGTTGTGTAGTGTATGTGTGTGTGTGTGTGTGTGTGTGTGTGTGTTGTGTGGTGTGTTGTGTGTGTATTGTAGTTTATGTGTGGTGTGTGTTGTGTTTGTGGTATGTGTGTGTGTGTGTGTGTGTGTGTTTTTGTGGTTGGGGTTGTGTGTTGTGTTTGTGTGTGGTGTGTGGTGTGTGTGTGTGTGTGTGGTGTGTGTGTTTGTTTATGTGTGGTGATGTGTGTGTGTGTATGTGTGTGTGTGTGTTTGTGTGTGTGTGTGTGTGTGTGGTGTTGTGTGTGTGTGTGTGTGTTTTGTGTGGGGTGTTGGTGTGTGTGTGTGTGTGTTTTTTGTGTGTGTGTTGTTGTTGTGTGGTGTGTGGGTTGGTGTGGGGTGTGTGTATGTTATATGTGTGTGTGTGTGTGGTGTGTGTGTGTGTGTGTTATTTGTGTGTGTGTGTGTGTGTGTATGTGTGTGTGGTGTGTGTGTGTGTGTGTTGTAAGACATAAAAACTGAAAATGGATCTGCTACAAAAAAGGCCGGAGATAGACGTGGTAAGGTTTTCACCTAAACTATAATAACCATTTAATCACCATCATAAACCTATCAGTATTTAATAGCTCCCTAATGATCGCATAACTATGTTACTAGACCATTCCATCATTATACACTATTTGTAACAGTTTTTATATTATTTCTAAATCTACGCTTTCCATTTGAATCTTATTCTTGTTCTATGTATAAAACGTAAGAATTATCTACTCTATTTATATAATCCATTTATACATTAAATAATTATAGATCGCCCCTTATACTATACTCTATGATGTAATTTTTAATAACTTCAATATCCTTCCTCATAACAAAAAGTTAGGAATGCAGAATCATTTTGGTAATAATATTTCTCTGCACTTTTGCTAACAACATATCCATCCTGTAATATGGAGACCAAATGACTCAAGTCAGGTGAGGCGACTAGGCAGATAAGCTTTGAAAACTTCGCACTTCTACTTTTACACTTTGGTAATGAACCTTACTCATTAGCTCTTCTGGCCTCATACATGTTTCCTAGTGGGTCTGGGTCACCCTCACCCAAATCTTTACCTTGATCTTTCAGCGATACATGCTTAGGTATCTATTACCAGGGTTTTTCTACCACATTCATAACGTACATTTATCAATATTAAATCCATCGCCATTGACGCCCCTCGTTAATTTATCTAAGTCCCCCTGCAAATGTTTACGTCAGACTGTGACCAATAATCCTACCAACTTAGTACACAGAAAAACTTGTGTACATGCAAAATCCCACTATCCAAGCTTTGAGAAAATAAAAAATAGTAATGGGCCCAAAACAGACCCTTGGGGACTCCACTTTTCCCAAATCCCCATTAGATTTGGAACCTTTAAATTGTAACCCTTTGTTGCCTATTTACTTAGCCAAGGCTCTGTTTCAAGAGAACCTTTTCCATCTATACATGAGCCAAACCTTTTTAAGGTCGCTATTTGTTGGTATGTGTTGTGTATGTGTGTGTGTGTGTGTTTGTGTGTATGTATGTGTGTATGTGTGTGTGTTTTGTGTGTGTGTGTGTGTATGTGTGTATGTGTGTGTGTGTGGGTGGGTGTGTGTGTGTGTTTGTGTGTATGTGTGGGGGTGTGTGTTGTGTATGTGTATGTGTTGTGTGTGTGTGTGTTGGGGGTGTGTATGTGGTGTGTGTGTGTGTGGTGTGTGTATATATATATGTGTGTGTGTGTGTGTGTGTGTGTGTGTGTGTGTGTGTGTTTTATTGTGTGTGTGTGTGTGTGTGTGTGTGTGTGTGGTGTGTGTGTGGTTTGTGTGTGGTTGTGTGTGTGTCTTCGTGAAGGTGTGTGTAGACGTAGGTTGGTGTGTGTTATGTTGTGTTTGTTATATATTGTGACCTTACTGAAAAAAACTGAAATATTCTTTGCTAACAAAAAGTGGTAGATAGACGTAGATTTTAAGGTATATATATTTTATAGATATATGATAATATATATATATATATATATATATATATATATATATATATATATATATATATATTTTATATATATATATGTAATATATAATATATACATATATATATAATATATATATATATATATATATATATATATATATATATATACACGTAACAAAAAAAGTTCTAAAATGTGAAGAATATAAGAATGAAAAAGGGACAGAATCATGATTTGGAAATAATAAAATATGTTCA
>JACEEZ010025794.1:355448-382948 GCA_016584305.1 Chionoecetes opilio | reverse complement strand
CCCGAAATTTTTGTGAAGGCCACAAAAAAGGGAGATCGTCCTAAAGAGTGACGGGACAACGTTTCCCACCAGGGATACTCATCGCCAAGAAAAGGGGGAAACCCTTTCGACATGAAAACTTTCCTTTGTCCCCCACTGGGGCCGTTCCCCTTTGGTTTTGGCAAACTTTGGGAGGGGCAATAAAAAAAACGAAAATTTTGCACTTGCAAAAACAAATGGAAGGTTTTTGGGGAAACCCAAGCCGATAACTTTGGACAAGCAAAGTGCAAAAATAATTGAGGCGATGGCTCTCATACAAAAGTTTGCTGGCGGAAGGGACCCCCGTTCGAAAAACTATCTGACCGCACCCCTTGTTTGCAGCGTTCAGGGTGGTAAAGGCAGTGAGCCCCACCCCCGATGTTGTTTTTAAAACACTTTACACAGAAGAACCCTTTAAAAGGCGTGACCCTGGGGCCCCGGGGTTCAAATGAAGGCTTTCCTTTTTTTCAGCGGAAAAGACCCCCCAACAAAATCTTTAACTGGCGGCGTCCCCCTTGTTGGGCACCCAAAAAAAGGAGAAACTGGTTGTTTTTCCTGGCGGGGTGGGGGAAAACCCTGAAACAAATCGCGAAAAGCAAAGGCAAACAGAAAAATGTATGTAAACCGGGGTGAAAAATGTTGGTACTGCCCGCGATAGGTGGAATTTGGGTGCAAGCACTCGTGTACCCACAGGAAGCGGGAAAAGCGTATGTTTCTCCACGCAAAGCACCCGCTACCCACTAAAAGGGGACGATAATCTTAGTGGAATGACCCGACGTTCTGATCTCATCTTCATCTCAGCAAAACATCGTAGTCAGCTCTTCATCGGGACGAGGAAAAAGGGGTTCGACCCAGAATGATTGACTTTTGGAAATTTGGGGCGGGGGGGAAAATTGGGGTCTGGCTTTGCAGTGCATTGCCGGGGCTTAAATTCAGGGAGCGGGTTGAACTTTTTGGCTCTGGCTACCAAAGGGAAAGAAAAAGGGTTTTTTGGGAAGCTTGTGAAAGCGAAGGGAATCTGGTTTTTTCAAGCATTCCCAGATCGGGGTTCTTTTTGGAATGTACCAACAGACCCCTTCAATAGAAATTCCCGGCCCACGTGTCGCTGTACCCGGGAAAAAGAAAGACGCCCCGGGTGCTAATTAAACTCCTTATCACTTTTTTCTGTAAAAAAAGGGGGCCCAGACCCTCGGGAACAATTGCCGCCTTGGTGAAACCCCCCTTGTGCGGGCCAAAACCCCTTGGGGCCCAAAATATCAGGGGCTATCTGGCGCCCGCAGCCTTAAAAATTTCCGCGCCCAGCACCATCACAGGACATGGGGGAAAACTCGAGATGGGGGTTCCCGCTCAAAATCCAAAGGGAGGGGGGGTCTACCGTTCCCAGATGTCGCTTGAATCTCATCTTGCACATGCAAAAGGGAACCGTGCCCAAACCGTCAGATTGCTCCTGCATACTAAAGGGGTTTAAAGTCCCCTGTTGTGTGTAAAGCTGGGGGGATGTTTCCAAAAATGGTGCGGGATGTTTGCTATCGGGTTCGGGTTTCCCAATGACTCTGATGGGACTCTGATGTTTTAAATTTTGGGTTGTGCACTGTATATTGTATAGCAATTTTTCTCTATTATAAAAGGCCAAAATTGGCCTGAAAATTTTTATAGAAAATAAAGGGGTTTGGGGCAAAATTAAAATTTTGGAAATCAAAACCGGTGTTATTTGACTAAAACATGAAAATGTTCAAAAACCCCCGCTTGTTTTTGGGAAATACATCTTTATGGTTTTTAAAATTTCGCTCCATAGTCCCTTTTCCCAAAATCATAATGAATAATTTTAAAATAATTGGGGGCCATTTTGAAAACCAAGATGGCCACCAAAGTGCAGATTTTCCCAGGGAACAATTTTTCCCCCGCTTATTGATATCGTATTGGGTTTAAAATCCTTCTCCCTTTGACATTCCTAAATTGCGTTTTGTCAGAAAGATAATGCAGCGGCGGCCTAAGTTTATTTTTTTTCCCCCTTTACATATATTTGTTTTAAAATCGTGGGGGGATATGTTGTATTGTTGGGGTTATTTTTATAGCAGATAAACGGTGTAGCAAAAAGCATAATTTTGGGAAAAACATACCCGTTTGTTTTCACTAAAAAAAAAAATAAAAAAAAGCCCATATAAAAAATTGAAAAATATATGAATTTTTTTTTTTGATAATTTTTTTTTTTTTTAATAAAATTTAAACATTTAAAAAAATGCTTTTATTTATTTTTTTTTTTAGACGGTACCCCTTGGGGGTTTTAATTTTGGCGTTTTTAAACCGCACATCGATAGCTAGTATAAAGTCCAGATACACGGGCAAAAGTTCCCCACAAAAAGGGGATTTTGGGGGCTGGGTTTTGGTTTTTAAAGATGGCGTCCATTCCGGGGCCCCTAAAATTTCCGTTTTAAAAGGGGCCAAAACCCCACCTTTTTTTGGGCCCCTTTAACATTGGGTCTAATGGAAAAAAATTTAAAGAGAATTACTCCCCCGCCGGGGCCTTACTTTTGGTCTGGCTCAAGGGGCTAAAAGGAGGCTTACGTGGCTCCTCATACGGCCCATGAAGTCTCTGTCAAAAGGGGTTTTGTAAAATTCCCCCTTGACCCGGGGGCCCCAGGAAACCCCCTCAGAATATCTTTAAAAGCAAAAAAGAGGGAAGAGAAGAGAGAAGATAAAAAGGAAAACCAAAAATTAGTTATGAGAGAGATTGAAGCTATTAAAGTTACACCCCTCGAGAGACGCAGAGAAAAGGGGGGATTTTGATAGAAAATTTTTAAATGGATAAAGGGAACAATAAAGGAGAGGTAAAAAAGTTTCTTATAAACTATTAAAACCCGAGTAAACAAGAAGAAGGGGGGGGGTTTAAGCTGGAAAAGGTAGATTTTTAAAAAAAAAATAGGGAAAAAATTTTTTCACAAAGGGGGGGTTAAAAGTTTGGAAAGGACTCAAAAAGACAGGTAGGGAGTGCGGAGTCAAAAGGGCGTTTAAAAGGGGGGTGGAAAAATTTAAAATTTTGGATTTGGGGGTGAAAAAGGGGGTGTAGGGGTGTTAATTTAAAAGGAAAATACCTTTGTGTAGGGTCCACGGCCCCCTTGTCGCTTCCTTATTTTTTATGTTTCTTAGGGGGCAAAGCAGAAGAACCCCCCCCTACAAGGGAAAAAGAGGAAGCAAGACCGTACATAATCTGCTCTGGGGAGGAAGGGGTTTATATGGCGAAGTGAGTGGGAGCTGGGCAGTGGAGCAGGTAGTGCTCAAGGGGATTTTGTAAAAAACCCGCGAAAACTCTCGGGATGGTTTTAAATCATTTTTCCAAAAACCCTTTACGCCCTTTTAATATTACCTTTCTAAAGTAGGCTACAGATCACCGGGGAACCCCGTCCCAACCCCAAAAAATCCGTCACCATCATGGGCGTCAGCATGGGAGGGGGGGATTCAGGGTTATTTACCCCCCCCCCTAGGGCAGACCTATTAAACCCCGGCACTGTAACCTTTGGGGGGTTTTGTGAATTTTTAGGGTGGTGGAAAAGGGGGTAGGGAACCCGTTATCTTTGCCCCCCCTTGAAAAATTCAGCAGACGCCCTTTGGGGCACCATAGTAACCCCTTTTTTTACAATAATTTTTGTGACTCTTATATGATAGATTGTTGTTAGGGGGAAAATAGGTAGATAGATATTTCACGTTGTTATAGGGAAGGATACATAGGATACATAGAATACATTAGGAGACATGGGAGTGAAGATATGCTAAGGGAAGCATGCACGGTTAGTTCCTGATACTCTTTTGTTATAAGAAGATCGATTAATTAGATATTATATTTTATTCTTTATTTGAAGACATGGGAGGGAATGGGATAGCTCAGGTAGGCTTACTTTGTTCCAGGGAGGACACGGGAGGGAGGGATGGAAAGACATGGGAGGGAACTTTATGGAAGGGAATACATAGGGTGGAAGGGAAATAGGTTCAGGTCAGAGTCGTAGATAGGGAGAGCTTTGCCTCGTCTAAGATCACTGAAAAAGAAGTTTCAGAACATTTCATGATGGCAAAACCATCAATGAAATGTTTAATTCGAAACTTTCTTTTTGCATGTGATCTTCCGACATGTTGACAACTATAAGCGACTCGGATATACAATAGATCTTCATCAGCTTTACATAATCATTGAATTATTACACTACCACATTTAATGTTATGCATCATTATCAAACCTGACACTCGATATATATATATATTATATATTATATATATAATATATATAGATATATATATATGCCTCAGGAACACAGCACAAGAAATCACAGCCACATACTTATATATATATATATATATATATATATATATATATATATATATTATATAATTATATATATATTATATCTATATATAATATATATATATTATATATAGTATATATGTAATATCGTTGAAGTAGCATAAGCAATACTGAATGGGGTTTAGGTAGTTGTTACAATAATAAAACAATACATGTCAAGAATAAGAATAGTCAGGAGTGTGATGGAAGGCTGGGTGGGGAGGCGAGACCCGTCCCCCTCCAAGGTTCCGAGGCAACAGCTCAGCCATAAAGAACCTCTTAAGTGTCCTTCAAACCCTTCTCCTACTTTTTGTTACTCACTCCGATCTGCCTCTCCTTGCTGGACAACCGGCCTCTTCTCCCGCCTTGTCCCACGCTTCCGTTTTCTGTCCTCTTGTTCCGCATGCTGTCCTCTCCTCCTCCTCCGCTCGGCGTCGTGGAGGTCCCGCCACTCTGGCCAGAGCCCGTGGCCGAGGCCTCACTCCGCCTCATCGCCAGACGCGGCCGCCGAAGGCGGGGTCCCAGGACCAAGAAGAGCCGTCGCTGCAGGAAGTCCTCGTCCCAGCTCCTCCTCGCACGTCCTCGTCAGGACGCTCCATCCTCGGACTCCGCGTCGGTTGGAGAGTCACGTCGGCGCCTCGGACTACTCGTCGGTGGAAAGAGTCACTCGTCGCCTCGGACTCGTCTGGTGGAAAGTCACCTCGTCGGGCTCGGACTCCTCGTACGGTGGAAAGAGTCCACTCGTCCGCCTCGGACTCGTCGGTGGAAGAGTCCACGCGTCGCCTCGGACTCCTCCTCGTCGGGTGGAAGAGTCCACTCGTCGCCTCGGACTCGTCCGGTGGAAGAGTCACTCGTCCGCCTCGTAGACTCTCGTCGGTGGAAAGAGTCCCTCGTCGCCTCGGAATGGGGCTCGAAAGTCCAGGTCGTCGCTACGGACAGAAAAGGGTTGACTTCTTCCTCGGACTCCTTCAGACGCGTCAACAGCTCGACTCGTCCTCGGACGTCCGATCACTGGAGGAGCAAGCCTGTCCCTCGGTCCTCAGCCTCGTAAGAAGATCAGAATCCTATTCCTACGAGCGCCGCTCACTCTCTTGGTTCTTGCTCCTGAATCGTCCTTCAAGAGTCAGTCTTTTCGCCTCGTCCGTCTCTGCCCGAAAGATCTTCGCCTCTCTTTCTTTGTCTTGCCATCGCTTTCCTGCTCTCCGATCTTTTTTTCTCCTTGCCTTTCCTGCTTCTTCCATCTTCTCCTTGTTTACTGTCTCTCTCTACTCTTTGTACGTCGCCAAAACTCGTCTTCACTGTTTTTTATCCTCGCCTTCATCCTCCTCTTCTTGTGCGTTTTCCTCTCTGCCTCGCGATCCTGTCTCTCCCCTTGTGCCTCCCTCTCCCGCCTCGCTCCTGCTCTTCCTCTTGTGCTGGTACTCGCGTTACTCTCCCTGTCATAGCGCGCCGCCTGCCGGGGTCGGAGCGCGTGTTCCCGCGGCGCTTTATCACCTTGACCGCTCCGCCGACTCCACCACTGGGTCCGGGTTTTTGTCCGGTGGGAAGGAGGGGAGCCGGCGGTAGGCGCTCTTCACTTCGCGGGAGTGGCGTGGCGTTTTCTACGTTCAGCACCTCGTAGGAGTCTATGAAAGGCTGGCATCTTCAGTCTATTTTCCTTCCGTCAGGTTCGGGATTGCAGGCCCGCCCGGATATATTAAGATGATTTTTTTAAAGAATGGACCCAGGGAAGGGAGCTTGGAGATGGGGAGGGACTGCGACACCAACCCGCTCACTCCCCCCCCAAAAAAAATTTCCGGGGCACCCCCCCCCCCCCTTAAAAAAACTCCAATCTCTCACTATATCTTCACTACATGTCATGCACGAGACTACCCCTATTTTTATTTTATCTTTCTCTTCTCTCTCTCTCTCTCCTCTCTCTCTCTCTCTCTCGTCGTCTCTTCTCCTCTCTCTCTCTCTCTCTCTCTCTCAGCCTACTGGCCCATTCCCCTTTGTTTGGCATTAAATCAATCAATCTCAAGATTGCTAAATCATGCAGAAAAAGATTGACCAAATTATCAGGGGATGCGTATTTTAGTTATGAGAAGAATTGAAAGCTTTTAAATTTACACCTCCACTCGAGAGACGCAGAGTAAGGAGAGAATCTGAGAGAAGTTTTTATGTGGCTAAAGGGATACAATAAAGGTCTGGGACTCAGGTAGAACAGACAGTAACGATTCAAACTGGAAAGCGTAGATTTGAAAACAATAGGGAAAAATTGGTTCACAAATAGGGTGGTAAATGATTGGAATGACTCAGTCGTCATGTGGTCAATTGCGGAGTCATAGGGAGCTTTAAAAGGAGGCTGGATAATTTTCATGGATGGGGAAGAAAGGTGGATATAAGATTAGAGTCTTAAGTAACAGAAACTACCACGTCGTAGGTCTCGCGGCCTCTTGTAGCTCCTTATTTTTCTTTGTTCTTAGTTCTTATTATTTGGTATTCTATCGTAATACATTACCGAATATCTGTGGCCACACTGTCGTCAGGTTTGTGCTAGTAATTAACAAACGTGTGTGATTGGGCCCGGGCTTTGGTCGTAAGTATGCATAAACAGAATAGCCAGTGGTTCGATTGAAACAGTGCGTCGATTGTACTGCACTCGCTGAGGGATTTATTTAGATTGCTTTGTTGATGAATGTTGACATCCGGCATGAAATAATCGTAGGATAAGCTGCACTAATATATTGCTGCCGAATGAACACGTGTCATCACCATTGTTGTCTAATGTAGCTTTGCAGCCATATCGAAAATCATAGCTAGTCCTTACTATTTTCAACGCAATGGGTTATGGTAGACTAGGTGACGTACATACTACACTTCTGTTGATTTGCATTGTATAAACTGCATATTTTTTGCATCATAATTGTTTATTATGTTTGGGTATTATGCTTACTATTGTTGTTTTGCTTTTCAACAAAACGTACCCGAGAAGCATGAACTTTCACATTCCAGCTTGGATTATTATACTCACCTAGAGCCAAGAATGGACTGAGACTCTCAATGAACTTTCGTCAATTTTTCCTCATGTTTCTTTTGAAATGTTTTTTTTTTATGACTGAATATCACTTTAGATAGTCTAAACTCTTAACATATCCCTCCATAGACCTCAGATTTGACCCTGGAAAGTCACAGCTTTCAAATTGTCTGTGTGCCCAGAGCGCATCTCTCCCCCCCCCCCCCAGTTACGAGGCCCTCGAAGACTTTTGTTTTGCCGGCCCCCACATTTACCTTGGCCCCAAGTTGGTCCCCCCAGTTTTTTAGTGCTAGAACCGCCAACTGGAGATAGAGAGAGAGAGAGAGAGAGAGGAGAGAGAGAGAGAGAGAGAGAGAGAGAGAGATCGCATAGGAGAGAGAGAAGAAGAGAGAGAGAGAGAGAGAGAGAAGAGAGAGATATAGAGAGAGAGAGAGATATTCTACATATTCAGTATATTATCTGGGTTTTCATACTTTTTCATGTTAACTTCATAGCAATCATGAAAAAAAAAATTCCTCACCTTTTACACCGTTATTGCTTTAGGCCCGAGTCAATGGGTGTCCTATTTGCTTCTTTTCTTTGTGCAAAGTAATGTTTATGGTTAAGTCATTCATGCACTGATTCAATTGCTTAATTCTCTTTGTAATAGATAAGAAAGATACCAGCTATAATATAATCGATATATACCATACCACCTTTATCACTATAGGAATGTTTGTTACCCTCACTACTCGAATGGTAAATGAGTTGCCTCCTCTGAGAAAGCATTTATTTATATTTTATTCAGTGTATAAATGATATAATTCCTTAGGAAGGCCCAATTTCTTTCAGTATCCTGCGACGCCGAGATATCCGCAAAGGAACAACACAGATACAAATACACTTCACCCATATCACTTATACTGCATAGCCCCCTTCCCCCACAGACGAATATATATATATATATATAGCTATCTAATATTAATATAGATATATATATATATATATTCATATATTATATAATACTAGCCGCAAAGCCGCCCTCCGGGCGACTTTTTGGCTAGCTCCCTCTGAAGGGCTTTGGTGGGCCTCCGGCCCACCAAACACAGACTCTCCAGATAGCCCCTCTACTTTCCTTAAATCATGGATGTAAAATGTATGTATTAACGCCTTTACCCATCACCCCCCCACCTATTCACTCACCCATTACCCATCACCCCGCAACCCATTTCACTCACTCCATTACCCATCACCACACCCTTCACTCGCCCATTACCATCACCCCCACCTATTCCCTCACCCATCACCCATCACCCCCCCACCCAACCACCCATTAACTCACCATCACCCCACAACCCATTACCTTCACCCCACCCATTCACTCACCCATTACCTATCACCCTACATCAAGGTTCCCGTCCTCAATTCTCGGCAACCCCATTTTTTTTTCACAATTCTCGCTAATATAGGCTGCTAAAAAAAAAAAAAAAAAAAATGATCAGATCATTCGTAAATGTTGCTTAAAATGTGCCCCTGTCGAGCGGGTTCCAAAATCTGTGGCATATGATGGGATGCGCCACGGGGCGGCACCTATCGCGGACACGCACACACCACAGAGACACACCAGCACACTTTCGTTATATGATTATTATATATATATGTAATATATATTTACAATATACATACAAGGTTTCTCGCTCCTCCGTTTCTTTTTGGGTGCGCGCCCCGTGTTCTCTCTCAGGGCGCCCCGCCTGGAGGCCCTGCTGGCGGCGAGCACCGTCACCGCGTGTGCTGTACGTGACCAGCCGTCCAGACCCACTCAGGCGTTACGGGACTTTCTTTCCCCTGCAAACATCCCGCAAGCTCGTCGTCTCCGCAGACCTCCTCCTCGCGGGGGGCGGTACGGGCACGGGAAGTTGAAGCACGCCGTGCTCTAGCTCAGCCTCTGACACAGGCCTGCCCCTCCTGCCACACGGCAGCCCACCAAACCCGGCGCGGCTTGGCCTCCTGCGGTGCCGGGAGAATGCGGGTCCTAAATGCGTCCTAACGCGAGGCACGGACTTCTCCACTCACTGCCGTCGAGGCCTCAGCGGCGACTCAGAGGTCCTACTTCGAGGAAGTCCTCGAGGCAGTACCCGAGCCATGCGAGGGTTCAGCTCTTGGGCGCGGGCGCCTCGGGCTCGGGTTGTGCCCGGGAGTCCTGCGCTCTCAATCTCCTCCGGCCGCCAGCCTCTGCCTGACACGGTTCTCGTCGCAACCTTATTCTCGTGCTTTTTTCTTTTTTTTCTCAAGAAAGAAAAGAGGTGGAGGGCGGTGCAGATGGTTAGCGGCCTGTAAGTGGCGTTCTCGGTGAGCGGATTCGATCCGCCGCAGGCGACCAATTCCCATGAAAATCTTTCTGCACCCACTGAGTGGCCTTACTAACTGAGAGAGGATTCAGGATATAATGACATCTTACTAGTTTTATACAAATTTAATTATATTTTTATGCATATGAATATTCTATAGCTTCAATCATCAGAGCGCCTGTAAAAGACATGCGTTCCTATTTGCGAAAATAACAATCCTAACAAAGCGTCTGTGCCGTTGGTTATCTCTATCCGCCTATCTGTGGCTGTATCATCGCGGCGGGGGCGGTCAGCCGCCCTCTCCTTCGTGGCTGTGTCCATCGCGGGCGGGGGGCGAGGCAGACGCCGCTCCTTCGGGCTGTGTCATCGCGGCGGAGGGGCGAGCAGCCAGCCGCTCCTCGTGGCTGTGTCACGCGCGGGGGCGTAGGCATGCCGCCGCTCCTTCGTGGCTGTGTCATCGCGGCGGGGGGCAGGCAGACCGCCGCTCCTTCGTGGCTGTGTCTCGAGGCGGGTGGCGAGCAGCCGCCGCTCCTTCGTGGCTGTGTATCGCGGCGGGGGCGAGGGCAGACGCCCGCCCTTCGTGCGTGTCATCGCGGCGGGGGCGAGGCAGACGCCGCTCCTTCGTGGCTGTGTCATCGCCGGCGGGGGGCGAGGCAGACGCCGGCTTCCTTCGTGGCTGTGTCATCGCGGCGGGGGCGAGGCAGACGCCCGCTCCTCGTGTCTGTGTCATCGCGGCGGGGCGAGCAGACGCCGCTCCTTCGTGGCTGTGTCCCAGTCATCGCGCGGGGGCGAGGCAGCCGCCGCTCCTTCGTGGCTGTTTTCATCGGGGGGGGGGACGGCGGGGCGAGGCAGACGCCGCTCCTCGTGGCTGTGTCATCGCGGCGGGGGGCGAGGCAGCCGCCGCTCCTTCGTGGCTGTGTCATCGCGGCGGGGGGCGAGGCAGACGCCGCTCCTTCGTGGCTGTGTCATCGCGGCGGGGGGCGAGGCAGACGCCGCTCCTTCGGGCTGTGTCAATCGCGGCGGGGGGAGGCAGCCCGCCGCTCCTTCGTCTGTGTCATCGCGGCGGGGGGGCGGAGGCAGAACGCACGCTCCTTCGTGCTGTGTCCATCGCGGCGGGGCGAGGCGACGCCGCTCCTTCGTGGCTGTGTCAATCGCGGGCGGGGGGCGAGGCAGACGCCGCTCTTCGTGGCTGTGTCATCGCGCGGGGGCGAGGCAGACGCCGCTCCTTCGTGGCCTGTGTCCTCGCGGCGGGGGCGAGGCAGCCGCCGCTCCTTCGTGGCTGCTGTGGCATCGCGGCGGGGGCGAGCAGACGCCGCTCCTTCGTGGCTGTGTCATCGCGGCTGGGGCGAGGCAGACGGCCGCTTCCTTCGTGCTGTGTCATCGCGGGCGGGGGCGTAGCAGACGCCGCTCCTTCGTGGCTGTGTCATCGCGGCGGTGGCGAGGCAGACGCCGCTCCTTCGTGGCTGTGTCATCGGGGGGAGGGGGCGGGGGGCGAGGCGCCGCCGCTCCTTCGTGGCTGTGTCATCGCGGCGGGGGCGAGGGCAGACGCCGCTCCTTCGTGGCTGGTCATCGCGGCGGGGGGCGAGGCGCCGCCGCTCCTTTGTTGCTGTGTCTCGCGCGGGGGGCGAGGCAAGCCCCGCTCCTTCGGTGGCTGTGTCTCGCGGGCGGGGGCGAGGCAGACGCCGCTCCTTCGTCTGTGTCACGCGGCGTGGGCGAAGGCAGCCCGCCGTCTCTTCGTGGATGTGTCATCGCGCGGGGGCGAAGCAGACGCCGCTCCTTCGTTGCTGTGTCATTCGCGGCGGGGCGAGGCAGCCGCCGCTGCCCTTTGTCTGTGTCATCATCGGCGGCGGGGGCGAGGCAGCCGGCCGCTCCTTTCGTGGCTGTGTCTTCGCGGCGGGGGCGAGGCAGACGCCGGCTCCTTCGTGGCCTGTGTCATCGCGGCGGGGGCGAGCAGCCGCCGCTCCTTCGTGGCTGGTCTCGCGGCGGGGGCCGAGGCATCCGCCGCTCCTTTGTGGCTGTGTCATCGCGGCGGGGGCGAGCAGCCGCCGGGGGGGGGCTATTCGTGGCTGTTTCATCGCGCGGGGCGAGCAGACGCCGCTCCTTCGTGGCTGTGTCCATCCGGCGGGGGCGAGGCAGACCCGCCTTCCTTCGTGTCTGTTTCATCGCGGCGGGGGGCGAGCAGACGCCGCTCCTTCGTGTGCTGTGGTCAATCGCGGCGGTGGGCGAGGCATACGCCGCTCCATTCGTGGCTGTGTCATCGCGGCGGGGCAAGAGAAGGCGCCGCCGCTCCTTTGTGGCCTGTGTCATTCGCGGACGGGGGCGAGGCAGCCGCCGCTCCTTCTGTGGGCTGTATCATCGCGGCGGGGGGCGGGCAGCCGCCGCTCCTTCGTGCTGTGTCCCAATCGCGGCGGGGGGCGTGTCCAGACCGCTCCTTCGTGCTGTGTCAATAGGAGGGGGGGCGGGGGGCGAGGCAGCCGCCGCCCCCCCCCCCCCCCCCCCCCCCCCCCCCCTCCTTCGTGCTTTGTCATCGCGGCGGGGGGCGAGGCAGCCTCCTCTCCTTCGTGGCTGTGTCATCGCGGCGGGCGAGGCAGCCCACCGAGCCTTCGTGGCTAGTGTCATCGCGGCGGGGGGCGAGGCAGCCGCGCTCCTTCGTGGCTTGTGTCATCGCCGGTCGGGGGGCGAGGCAGCCGCCGCTCCTCGTGCTGTGTCATCGCGCGGGGGGCGAGGCAGCCGTCCGCTCCTTCGTGCTGTGTCATCGCTGCGGGGGCGAGGCAGACTCACGCTCCTTCGTGCTGTGTCATCGCGGCGGGGGGCGAGGCAGAACGCCGCTCCTCGTGGCTGTGTCATCGGCGGCGGGGGCTGAGGCAGACGCCGCTCCTTCGTGCTGTGTCATCGCGGCGGGGGGCGAGGGCAGCCGCCCGCTCTTCGTTTCGTGTCATCGCGGCGGGGCGTAGGCGCGCCGCTCCTTCGTGGCTGTGTATCGCGGCGGGGGGCGAAGCATACGCCGCTCCTGTCGTGGCTTTGTCATCGCGGCGGGGGGCGAGGCACGCCGCTCTTTGTGGCTGCGGGGGAACGCCGCCTGAGATTGGTGGTGCGACAACATCCCAAGCGCATGACCGCTTTCGGTGAGGAGCTGCCCAGCGGCGTGACCTTCACCACCACACACACACACACCACACACTACACACCCACACCCCACACCCCACACACACACACAACAAACAGCAATTTGATTCCTTTTGCACTTACACGCTCATTCAGACATTTGGAATGGTTTTACTTCCATATAAGTGGGTGTATCTCAAGCGTCGTGCTCAAATCGAGGAACGCGCAACAACTACAATAAAATCTTTATAATGCCATTAGTATCGTATTGATTATATCAAACTATACTCGTTTTTATATCTATGTATTTGGTAATCAGAAATTTTAGGGCATTATATCTATATATTATATATATATATATATATATATATATCTATATATTATCTATAAATAATATATAATATATTTATATCTATATATTATATATTATATTGAACACCGGCGCTTCAACACCAAAACGCATGCGCAAGCAAACACTCCCTGCTCCACGGCCCGACGACCCATGTCATTGGACGGCGCAGCACAGGTGTTTTGGAGTGGGCGAATAGACCACTGTAAATCTGGACTGCCACGGAATATCGTCTGTTGCACGGGCCCTTAATCGGAGGGCCTGTTTTCACTTCAACTGTTTCACGTCGGTTAACCAGGAAAGATATCGAAGCGAAATTTTGTTCGTGTTTTTCCGTTCTAATAAAAAGTCGCTGATACTGCCGTTTCCTGGAGAGTATGTGGCGTTTACTCTTGATGCACGTCGGGTTGCTTACGTTAGGTTGCGGTTAAGGTAGGTTAAGTTGACTATGCCACAAACTAATTGTAACTCCAGCGTGGAAATCACTAATGAGGGTATTTTCGAGACAATTCCTATGTTTTTCGTACTACGGCCAAGCGTCTTCACTCGAAGCCACATACTCACATTACAACCCGCCATTACAACAACGCCATTACAACAGCCATTGCTCCGCTGCTCGAAATCGTATGTTCGACTTCAACCTCAACCTTCGAATCTAAGCCAGTGTTTCTAACCTTTTCAAGTGTTCACCAACACGCCCCCTTCAGTAGTGGGTCCTTGCCGCATGCCCCCCTATCACCACCACGCCCCTTCAGTATTGGGTCCTGCCTCATGCCCCCCTTTCACCACCACGCCCCTTCAGTAGTGGGTCCTTGCCTCCATGCCCCCTTCACCACCGACCGCCCCTTCAGTATTGGGTCCCCTTCCTCCGGCCCCTTCACCACCACGCCCCTTCTAGTGGGTCCTATGCCTCCATGATGCCCCTTGCCCACCACCACGCCCTTCAGTAGTGGGTCCTTGCCTCCATGCCCCCTTCACCACCACGAAACCCCTTCAGTAGTGGGTCTTCCTCCATGCCCCCCTTCACCACCGACGCCCCTTCATAGTGGGTCCTTGTCCTCCATGCCCCCTTCACCACCACGCCCCTTCAGTAGTGGGTCCTTGCCTCCATGCCCCCCTTCACCACCACGCCCCCTTCAGTCGTGGGTCTTACCTTGCCTCCATGCCCCCTTCACCCCACGCCCTTCAGTAGATGGGTCCTTGCCTCCATGCCCCCCTTCACCACCACGCCCTTCATAGTGGGTCCTTGCCTCCATGCCCCCCTTCACAACCACGCCCCTTCAGTAAGTGGGTCCTTGCTCCATGCCCCCTTCACCACGACTCCCCTTCAGTAGTGGTTCCTTGCCTCATGCCCCCCTTCCACACCACGCCCCTTCAGTAGTGGGTCCTTGCACTCCATGGGCCCCCTTCACCCCACGCCCCTTCATAGTGGGTCCTTGCTCCATGACCCCCTTCATTCACCACCACGCCCCTCATAGTGGGTCCCTTGCCTCCATTCGCCCCCCTTCACCACCAGCCCTTCAGTAGTTGGGTCCTTGCCCTCCTATCCCCCCTTCAAACCACCACGCCCCTTCAGTAGTGGGTCTTGCCTCTCCATGCCCCCCTTCACCACCACGCCCCCTTCATAGTGGTCCTTGCCTCCATGCCCCTTCACAACCACGCCCTTCAGTAGTGGTCCTTGCCTCCATGCCCCCTTCACCACCAACGCCCACTTCAGTAGTGGGTCCCTTGCCTCCATGCCCCCCTTCACACCATCGCCCCTTCAGTAGTGGGTCCTTGCCTCCATGCCCCCCTTCACCACAGCCCCCTTCAGTAGTGGGTCCCTTGCCTCCATGCCCCCCTTCACACCACGCCCCTTCATAGTGGGTCTTGCCTCCATGCCCCCCTTCACACCACCACGCCCATAGCTTCATTATGGGGTCACTTGCCTTCAATGCCCACCCTTCCCACCACGCCCTTCAGTAGTGGGGTCCCTTGCCTCCAAGCCCCCCTTCACCACCCACGCACCCCTTCAGTAGTGGGTCCTTGCCTCCATGCCCCCTTCACCACCACGCCCCTTCAGTAGTGGGTCCTTGCCTCCATGCCCCCCTTCACCACCACGCCCTTAGGTAGTGGGTCCTTGCCTCCATGCCCCCCTTCACCACCACGCCCCTTCCGTAGTGGGTCCTTGCCTCCATGCCCCCTGTCACCACCACGCCCCCTTCATAGTGGGTCCTTGCCTCCCCATGCCCCCTTCACCACCACGCCCTTCAGTAGGGGGTCCTTGCCTCCATGCCCCCCCCTTCCGCCACGCCCGCCTTCAGTAGTGGGTCCTTGCCTCCATGCCCCCCTTCACCTACCACGCCCCCTTCAGTAGTGGGTCATTGCCTCCCATGCCCCCCTTCACCACCACGCCCCCTTGCAGTAGTGGGATAAAAGTCCTTGCCTCCATGCCCCCCCTTCACTCTTCAAACCAAGATATTTCAAAATAATCAAGAATAGAAGAAAAACTGAAAAAATGCGTGTTTTTAACATTCTATTGCGCACTATATCCTAATGAACAACTTTGCAATACAGGTGGCGTACCGAGGGGGGGGGGGGGGGGGCTGCGGCCATGGCCCCCCCTTTTACAGTAATAAATTATAATATATAATATTATATTATATATTATATAGAGAGAGAGAGAGAGAGAGAGAGAGAGAAGAGAGATAGAGAGAGAGAGAGAGAGAAGAGAGAGAGAGAGAGAGTAGAGAGAGAGAGAGAGAGAGAGATATAGAGAGAGAGGAGATAGATAGATAGATAGATAGATAGATAGATAGATAGAAAAGTTGCTTTTTAAATAAAAAAAATATAAACTTAAAAAATAAAAAATAAAAAGATAAAATAAAATAAAATTATTTTATATTTATTAGAATTTTTTTCTTATTTTTTTTTTTTTTTTTTTATACTTTAGATTTTTTTTTTTTTTTTTTTTTTAGATTTTTTATTTTTTATATTTTATATTTTTTAGATTTTTTTTTTTTTTTTTTTTTTTTTTTTTTTTTTTTTTTTTTATTTAATATTTTTATATTTTTTATTTCTTATATTTTAGATTTATTATAGTTTTCATTTTTCATATTTGTTATTTTTCATATTTTTAATTACCTTTGCCAACGAAGTTGGAGGGAGGTTATGTTTTCACCCCGATCTTTCTTTTGTTTGTTTTGTTTGTTTGTTTGTTAGTGTACAATGATTTCTCGAAAAGTTACGAATAGATTTTGGACCAAACCTTGGGATACAATTTATTGGGTATAAAGCAAGACTTATTTAATTTTGGATGAATCGAATCACAACTGTTGCCATGGCGCAATCATTGATGAAATATTCAGGCGGAGGTTGCGCTCTACTGGCGCCCCCCCTAGTTTTTGAATTTTTTTTTATTTTACGCTCCGCCAACGAGTTGGAGGGAGTTATGTTTTCTACCACCGATCTCTGATCTGTTTGTTATGTGGTACATAATTTCTCATCAGTTAACGAATAGACTTTGAGCCAAACTTGGTAGACCAAAGTCTAATTTGGTATAAGGAAGAACTGATTTCATTTTTCCGATCGATGAAATCGAATCACAACTGTTAATAAATTAAGTATTTGCATGCCTGGGCGGCGGTATGCGGCTCTACTGAGTGCCCCCGCCGGCCCCCCCCCTCCCCTAGTTTGTGAATGTTTTTATTTTGATTTTGAGTATATATTATATAATATATATATATATATATATATATATATTATATAATATACTGACATAGTATATATATTTATATATATATAGATATTACTATATATTATCATATATATATATAATACTATAAGATATATATATATATATATATATTACTGAGTATTAGCCAGGTGTGGTGAGTCACACACCAACCTGGCTAAAATCCTCCAGTATCTCGACCTGAGCCCCTCCTTCTTATCTCGACCTCAGCCGACTGCCCTATTAAGGGATTAGGCGTCAGGCGTGAGTATCGTGCTCTTTTACAGGACGGTCTCTTGTAGAGACGAGAGACAGTTCAATTCAGCCCTCTGACCTACACAACAACGTCTGTCACCAATAAACATCCCCAACCAAACCACAGCGTGTGTCATCACCCATGTAGACGACAGGGTCACTACGATTTTGGTGACCGGACGGAGTGACCTCGAAAACACCCAGCCGAGGGGCGGGTGGGGTGCCTGCCCTCGCCCCCCCATCAGCCCGCCGCCTGCCCGGCTGTGTGGGCCATCCACTCTCAGGGTACCGCGGCCCTGCACCACCTGCCGCGCCGCCACGGTGCTAACTCACCCAGATAGAGAACGTGCCGGCGCGGGCGCGGCCACAGCCACCCACGCCGCGCCGCCCTTGCAGGCCCAGCCCGCGGGCCCCTGCCCACAGGCCCTGGCCACCTGCCACGCGCCGCCACGTCTTACTCTCCCACCCCGCGCGGCCTACATGCCACACCCAAGCCCAGCGCGCCTTACCTCCACCCCCAACCCAAGGCGCGCCTACACGCGACACCGCCACCCAACCCCAGCGCGCCGTACACAAAAAAACGCCTACCAACCAGCGCCAGCGCGCCTACAGGCCACCCAACCCAGCGCGCGTCTACACGCCACCCCCAACCCAGCAGCGCGCCTACACCCCCAACGCCCCCAACCCACATCACACCCACAGCGCGCCTACTAGGCCAACAACCCACCCAGCGCTCCTACACCCCACCCAAAGAAACCCAGCGCGCCTTACACGCCCACCCAACCCAGTCGCGCCTACACGCCAACCTACCCAGCCAGCGCGCCCCCTACACAGCCAACCCAACCCAGCGCTCCTACAGGCCACCCAACCCAGCGCGTCTACATACACGCCACCCTACCCCAGCGCGCCTACACGCCAACCTACCCAGCCGCGCCTACACTAAGCCACCACGCCAACCCACTTTACCCAGCGCGCCTACCACGCCACCCTACCCAGCGCGCCTACACTCCACCTCAACCCAGCGCGCCTCCAGGGCCACCCCAACCCAGCGCGCCTACCAACTGGCCAACCCAACCCATCGCGCCTACACGCCACCCAACCCAGCGCGCTACACGCCACCCAACCCAGCGCGCCTACACGCCACCCTAACCCTACCATCGCGCCTACACCCACCCAACCCAGTCGCTCTCTACAGCCACCCAACCCAGCGCGCTTACACTCCACCACTACACCACGCGCCTACACGCCACCAGACCCACGCGCCTACAGGCCACCCAACCCAGCGCGCCTAACAACACGCCACCCCTAAGCCACCCTAACCCAGCGCGCCTACACGCCACCCAACCCACGGCGCCTCACGACGCCACCCAACCCAGCGCGCCTACACGCCACCCAACCGCCACCGCAACCCAGCGCGCCTACACGCCACCCACCCAGCGCGCCTACACGCCACCCAACCCAGCGCGCCTACACGCCACCCAACCCAGCGCGCCTACACGCCACCCAACCCAGCGCGCCTACACGCCCCCAACCCGCGCGCCTACCGCCCCCCCCGGCGCGCCTATACCGAACGCCAACCCAACCCGAGCGGCGCCTACAGGAGGCCACCCTATCCCAGCGCGCCTACAGGCCACCCAACCCAGCGCGCGCCCTACACGCCACCACCCAGCGCGCCACACGCCAACCACCCAACCCAGCGGCGCCTACACGCCAACCCAACCCAGCGCGCCTACAGGCCACACCCACCTTCCAGCGCGTCCTACAGGCCACCTACCCAGCGCGCCTACACGCCACCCACCCAGCGCGCCTACACGCCACCCAACCCAGCGCGCCTACAGGCCCACACACCCACCCAGCGCGCCTTACACGCCAACGCCATAACAACGCCACCCAACCCAGCGCGCCTACACGCCACCCAACCCCTCGCGCCTACCCCCACACAACCCAGCGCGCCTACAGGCCCACCCAACCCAGCGCGCCTTACAGGCCACACCGAACCAGCGCGCCTACTGCCACCCAACCAGGCGCCGGCCTACAGCCACCCCAACCCAGCGCGCCTACGGCCACACACCCAACCCAAGCGCCCTACAGGCCACCCAACCCAGCGCGCCTACAGGCACCCCAACCCAGCGCGCCCTACAGGCCACCCAACCCGGCGCGCCACCGACCACCTCAACCCAGCGCGCTACAGGCCCCCAACCCAGCGCGCCTACAGGCCAACACCAACCCAGTCGCGCCCTACAGGACCACCCACCCCAGCGCGCCTACAGGCCACCCAACCCAGCGCGCCCTACAGTCCACCCAACCCCGCCGCCTACACGCACCCAACCCAGCGCGCCTACACGGCCACCCCACCCCGCGCGCCCTACACGCCCACCCAACCCAGCGCGCCTACAACGCCAACCCAACACCATCGCGCGCTACACGCCACCCCCAATACCCAGCGCGCCTACAACGGCCCCCAACCCTAGGCGCGCCACAACGGCCACCCAACCCAGCGCGCCTACACGCGCCAACCCAACCCACTCCGCGCCTACAGGCCACCCAACCCAGAGCGCCTACAGGGCCACCCCAACCCCAGCGCGCCTAACAGGCCACCCAAAACCCAGCGCGCCTACAGGCCACCCAACCCATCGAGCCTACCAGGCAACCCACCCAGCGCCAGCGCGCCATAACACCGCCACCAACCCAGCGCGGGCTACACCGGTCCAAAACCCACCACGACTGCCCTACACGACGACACGCCCCCAACCCAAGCGCGCCTACACGCCACCCAACCCAGCGCGCCTACACGCCACCCACCAGCGCGCCTACACTCCACCCCACACGCCAGCGCGCCTACAGGCCAACCCACCCAGCGCGCCTCAGTACACCCAACCAGACCCACGCGCCTACAGGCCACCAAACCCAGCGCGCCTACAGGCCACCCAACCCAGGCGCGCCACTACAGGCAACCCAATCCCAGTTCGCGCCTACAGCGCCACCCAACCCAGCGCGCCTACAGGCCAACCCAACGCAGCGCGACTACAACTGCCACCCACCCAACGCGCCTACACGCCACCCTTACCCCAGCGCTCCTACACCACCCAACCCAGCGCGCCTACACGCCACCCAAGCCCAGCGCCGCCTACAATACACGCCACCCAACCCAGCGCGCCTACACGCCACCCAACCAGCGCGCCTACAGGCCACCCAACCCAACCCAGCGCGCCTACAACGCCACCCAACCCAGCGCGCCTACACGCCACCCAACCCAGCGCGCCTACCAGCCCCCAACCCAGCGCGCCTACAGGCCACCCCACCCACGCCCTACAGGCCACCCAACCCAGCGCGCCTACAACGCCACCCAACCCAGCGCGCCCTACAGGCCACGCCAACGCAACGCGCCTAATACACGCCACCCAACCCAGCAAACACAGCATCGCCTACAGGCCACCCAACCCAGCGCGCCTACAGGCCACCAACCCAGCGCGCCTCAGGCCGACCCAACCCAGCAGCGCGCCTACAGGCACCCAGATCCCAGTTCGCCTACAGGCCACCCAACCCAGCGCGCCTACAGGCCCCCCAACCCAGCGCGCCTAACACGCCACCCAAACCCAGCGCGCCTACAACACGCCACCCAACCCAGCGCGCCTAAAGGCCACCCAACCCAGTCGCGCCTACACGCCACCTACCACAGCGCGCCCTACACGCCAACCCAAACCCAGCGTCGCCTACTATTCCACACCCAACCCAGTCCCGCCTACAACGCCACCCAACCAGCGCGCCTACACTTGCCACCCAACCCAGCGCGCCTACACGCCACCCAACCCAGCGCGCCTTGACAGCCAACCCTACGCAGGCTGGCGCCTACACACGCCACCCAACCAGCGCGCCTACACGCACCACCCAGGCCGCGTCCTACGGCAACACCAACCACGCGCGCCTACACGCCAACCCAACCTCCAGCGCGCCTACACGCCACACCCAACCCGCGCGCCTAAGGCCACCCCACCCAGCGCGCCACAGGCCAACCCAACCCAGCGCGCCTACAACGCCACCCGAACCCATCGCGCCTACACGCCACCCAACCCAGCGCGCCTACACGCCACCCAACCCAGCGCGCCTGACACGCCACCCAACCCAGCGCGCCTACAGAGGGCCCCCAACCCCAGCTCGCCTAAAGGCCACCCACCCAGCGCGCCTACACGCCCCACCCACCCCATCGCGCCTACAGGCCACCCAACCCTCCCAGCGCGCCTACAGTCCACAAAAAAAAACCCAAGCCCCACCCAGCGCGCCTACACGCCACTCAACCCTGCGCGCCTACACGCCACCCAACCCAGCGCGCCTACAGGCCACCCAACCCAGCGCTCCTACACGCCAGGCCACCCAACCCATCGCGCCTACACGAAGCGCCACCCCAACCCCAGCGCGCTCTACCTGGCCACCACCAACCCAGCTCTGCCTACAGGCCACCCAACCAAGCGCGCACCTAACACGGCCACCCAAACCAGTGCTCGCCTACCGCCAACCCAACCCAGCGCGCCTACACTCCACCCAACCCAGCGCGCCTACACGCACCCACCCATCGCGCCTACGGCCAACCCAACCCAATCGCGCCTAAAGGCCACCCAACCCAGCGCGCCTACAGGGCCACCCAAACCCAGCGGGCGCCTACGTCCACCCAACCCAGCGCGCCTACAGGCCACACCCAACCCAACGCGCGCCTACAGGCCCACCCCAAAACACCGCGCGCCTACAGGCACCCAACCCAGCGCGCCTACAAACTCCACCCAAACCCAGCGCGCCTACAACGCACCCAACCCAGCGCGCCTACATGCACCAACCCAGCGCGCCTACAAAAAATACGCCGGCCACACCAACCCAGCGCGCCTACACGCCACACCCTAGTCTACCCAGCGCTCCTACACGCCACCCTACCCAGCGCGCCTACACGCCACCCAACCCAGCGCGCCTACAGGCCCACCCACCCAGCGCGCCTACGACGCCCCCACCAACCCAGCGCGCCTACACGCCAACCCAACCCAGCGCGGCCTACAGGCCACCCCAACCCAGCGCGCCTACCAACGCCACCCACCCAGCGCGCCTACAATATGCACCCAAAAACCCAGGCGCTACACGCCACCCAACCCAGCGCGCCTCAGGCCCCCAGCCCGCGCGGCCCTACACTCCACCCAAACACCACAGAACCCAGCGCGCCTACCCGGTGACAAGTCCACCCACCCAACACCCAGCACCCTACACGCCACCCAACCCAGCGCGGCCTACAGCTCCCACCTCAACCCTCGCGCTACCACGTCCACCCAATCCAGCCGCCCTAACACGCCACCCAACCCAGCGCGCCTACACCCACCCAACCCAGCGCGCGCTACAGGCCACCAACACAGCCGCCTCACGCCACCCAACCCAGCGCGGCCTACAGGCCACCCAACCCAGCCGCCTACATGCCACCACCCAACCCAGCGCGCCTACACACGGAGGGACGCCACCCAAACCCAGCGCGCCTACAGGCCCACCCCCCAGCGCGCCCTACACGCCACACCAACCCAACAACCCAGCGTCGCCTACAGCGCCAAAGAACAAAAACACTCCACCCAACCAGACCCAGCGCGCCTACACGCCACCCAACGCCATCGCGCCTACGGCCACCCACCCAGCGCGCCTACACGCCACCCCAACCCACCGCGCCTACACGCCGCCCAACCCCAGCGCGCCTACACACGCACCACAAACCACGCGCCTACAACACGCATAGCACCCAACCCAGGCCGCCTACACGCCCACCCAATCCCAGCGCGCCCTACATGCCGCCCAACCCAGCGCGCCTACCCGGCCCACCCAACCACGCGCCTACAGGCCACGCCAACCCAAGCGCCTACAGGCCACCCACTCCAGCGCGCCTACACGCCACCCCGCCCGCGCGCCTACACGCCATCCATATAGCGCGCCTACACTACTCCAACCCAACCCAGCGCGCCTACACGCCACCCAACCCAGGCGCGCCTACAGCCACCCACCCAGCGCGCCTAGCAACGCCACCCAACCCAAGCGCGCCTACACGCCACCCAACCCCAGCGCGCCTACACGCCACCCAACCCATCGCGCCTACACGCCACCGCCAACCCAGCGGCCTATCACGCCACCCAACCACGCGCCTACACGCCACCCAAACCCGAAGCGCGCCTACGGCCACCCAAGCCCGGCGCGCTACACGCCCCCCAAACCATCGCGCCTACAGGCCACCCCAACCCAGCGCGCCTTACACGCCACCCAACCCATCGCGCCTACACGAAAAACGTCCACCCAACCCCTCCGCCTACACGCCACCCAAACCCAGCCGCCTACAACACGCCACCCAAGCCCAGCGCGCGCTACACTCCACCTACCAACCCAGCGAAGCCTACACTATCCACCTCAACCCAGCGCGCCTACAGGCCACCCATACCCAATCGCGCCTACACACTACGCCACCCAACCCAGGCGCGCCTACACGCCACCCAAAACCCAGCTCGCCTACAGGTCCACCCAACCCAGCTCGCCTACCGGCCACCCACCCAGCTCGCCTCCACGCCAACCCAACTAGCGCGCCTACACTCCACCCAAAAAACCCAGCGCGCCTACACGCCACCACCCAGCGCGCCTACACGCCACCTCAACCAGCGCGCCTACAGCCACCCAACCCAGCGCGCCTACAGCCACCCAACCCAGCGCGCGGCCTACAGGGCCACCCAACCCAGCGCGCCTAGCCGGCCCCCAACCCAGCGCGCATACAGGCCACCCCACCCAGCGCGCCTACATGCCACCCAACCCAGCGCGCCCTAACAGGCCACCCAACCCAGCCGCACTACACGCCAACCCAACCCAGCGCGCCTACACTGCCACCCACCACATCGCCCGACAGGCCCCACAACCCAGCGCGCCTACACACGCCGACCCAACCCAGCGCGCCTACACGCCACCCTAATACCCGCGTCGCCTACACGCCACCCTACCCAGCGCGCTGCCTTACGACCGCACCCACCCAGCGGCGCCTACAGCCACCCAACCCGCCGCGCCTCACACGCCACCCAACCCAGCGCGCCTACACGCCACCCAACCAGCGCGCCTACAGGCCACCCAACCCAGCGCGCCTACCGCCACCCAGAACCCAGCGCGCCTACAGGCCACCCAAGCCCAGCCAGCGCGCCTAACAACTCACCCCCACCCAGCGGCGCCTACAGGCCTCCCAACCCAAGCGCCCTACAACGCCACCCAACCCAGCGCGCCCTACACGCCACCCAACCCAGCGCGCCTACCACGCCACCCAACCCATCGCGCCTACACGCCACCAAACCCAGCGCCCCTACACGCCACCCCAAAACCCAGCGCGCCTACAACACGCCACCCAAACCCAGCGCGCCCTACAACACGCGCCACCCAACCCAGCGCGCCTACATGTCCAGCTCCAACCCAGCGCGCCTACACTGCGACAACACGCAACACGCCACACTCCACCCAACCCAGCGCGCCTACAAGGCCACCCAACCCATCGCGCCTACAGGCCATACAGGCCACCCAACCGCGGCGCCTACTACGCCACCAACCCAGCAGCGCGCCTACAGGCCACCCAAATCCCAGCGCGCCTACACGCCACCCAACCCATCGCGCCTACACGCCAACCCCAACCCAGATACCAGCGCGCTACACACGACCACCCAACCCAGCGCGCCTACAGCCACCCAACCCATCGCGCTACACTCCACCCAAACCACCACCCAACCCATCGCGCCTACAAAGTGACCACCCAACCCATCGCCCTCACGCCACCCAACCCAGCGCGCCTTACACGCCACCCAACCCAGCGCGCCTACACCGCCACCCACCCAGCGCGCCTACAGCCCCCCGAACCCAGCGCGCCTACACGCCAACCCAAACTGAACCCTCGCGCTACAGGCCACCCAACCCAGCGCGCTACAGGCCACCCAACCCAGCGCGCCTACACGTACACTCCACCCAACCCAGCGCGCCTACACGCCCAAACCCACCAGCGCGCCTACACACTGCGCCACCCCAACCCCGCGCGCCTACACTCGGGCCACCCAGACACCACAGCGCGCCTACAGCCACCCAAGCCAACCATCGCGCGCCTACACTCCAACCCAACCCAGCGCGCCTACACGCCACCCAACCCATCGCGCCTATCACGGCCACCCAGCCCATCGCGCCTACAACGCCACCCAACCCATCGCGCCTACCCGCCCCCAACCCAGCGCTCCTACCGCCCCCAACCCAGCTGCGCCTACACGCCACCCACCCAGCGCGCCTATACACGCCACCCAACCCCGAGCGCGCCTTACCCGCCAACCCAACCCAGCGCCCTATACACGCCCCCCCACCCAGCGCACCCTACACGCCACCCAACCAAACCAGCGCGCCTACCGGCCACCCAACCCAGCGCGCCTCCTACACGCCACCCACCCAGCGCGCCCTACAGCCACCCAACCCTCGCGCCTACACGCCACCAGTCAACCCATCGCGCCTACACACGCCCACCCACCCAGCGCGCCTCCCGCCAACCCAACCCAGCGCGCCTACACGCCAAACACCCAACCAGCGGCCTCACGCCAACCCACCCCCAGCTCGCTACAGGCCACCCAACCCAGAGCGCGCCTACACTCCAACCCAACCCAGCGCGCCTAGCACACGCCCCCCCCAAAAACCCCAGCGCGCCTACACGCCACCCAACCCAGCGCGCCTACAGGTACAGGCCACCCTCAACCCAGCGCCCTACAGGCCACCCAACCCCAGTCGCGCCTACAGAACAGGCCACCCCAAACCCAGCGCCCTACAGGCCACCCAACCCAGCGCGCCAAACAGGCCACCCAACCCACCAGCGCGCCTACAGGCCACCCACCCCAGCGCGCCTACCGGACACCCAACCACAGCGCGCCTACACGGCCACCCAACCCAGCGCGCCTTACACGCCACCCACCCAGCGCGCCTACACGCCAACCACTAACCCACGCGCCTACACGCACCCAACCCAGCGCGCCTACACGCCACCCAACCCAGCGCGCACTACAAGGCCACCCACCGCGCGCCCTACAGGCCACACCAACCCAGCGCGCCTACCAAGCCACCCAACCAGCGCGCCTACACGCCACCCGCAAACCCAGCGCGCCTACACGACCACCCAACCCAGCGGCCTAAACGCCACCCACCCAGCGCGCCTAACGC
Source organism: Chionoecetes opilio (assembly GCA_016584305.1). Taxonomy (NCBI): domain Eukaryota; kingdom Metazoa; phylum Arthropoda; class Malacostraca; order Decapoda; family Majidae; genus Chionoecetes; species Chionoecetes opilio. Next base: position 356,614 of record JACEEZ010025794.1, on the reverse strand, counting down.
CACCAACCCAGCGCGCCTAACACGGAACTACACGCCACCCAAGCCCAGCGCGCCTACACGCCACCCACCAACCCAGCGCCGCCTCAGGCCACGCCAACCCAGCGCGCCTACACGCCACCTAACCCATTCGCGCCTACAGACCAGGCCAACCCAACCCAGCGCGCCTACACGCCACCCTACCCAGCGCGCCTACACGCCACCCAAACCCATGGAGCGCGCTACTACGCCACCCCACCCAGCGCGCTACAACGCCACCGCACCCAGCGCGCCTACACGCCACCCAACCCATCGCGCCTACACGCCACCCAACCAGCGCGCCTACACGTCACGCCACCCAACCCAGGCGCCTACAACGCAACCCAACCCATCGCGCCTACACGTCCACCATCAACCCATCGCGCCTACAAACGCCACCCAACCCAGCGCAGCCTACACGCCACCCAACCCAGCGCGCCTACACGCACCCAACCCAGCGCGCCTACAGGCCACGGCCAACCCATCGGCGCCTACACGTACACGCCACCCACCCGCGCGCCTACACCATACGCCTAACCCACGCCCACAGCGGCGCCTACCAGGCCACACAACCCGAGCGCGCCTACACGCCAGACCCCAACCCACGTCGCCTACAAGGCCACCCAACCCAGCGCGCCTACAGGCCCCCCAACCCCAGCGCGCCTACAACTCACCCAAACCCAGTCGCGCCTACACGCCACACCCACCTCAGCGCGCCTACACGCCACCCTATCCCAGCGCGCCTAACAACGCCACCCAACTACCCAAGCGCGCCTACACGCCACACCAACCCAGGCGCGCCTACACGCACCCAACCCAGCGCGCCTACAAAACAACGCCACCACCCAACCCGCGCGCCTACAGGCCACCCAACCCAGCGCGCCTACACGCCAACCCAACCCAGCGCCGCCTACAGTCCACCCAACCCCCAGCGCGCCTACAGGCCACCCAACCAGCGCGCCTACACGCACCCAACCCAGCCAGCGCGCCTACCTCCAGCCCAACCCCAGCGCGCCTACACGACACTACACGCCACCCAACGCCAGCGCGCCTACAACGCCACCCAACCCCGCGCCTAACAGGGCCACCCACCCATCGCGCCTACTAACGCCACCCAACCCAGCGCGCCCTTACACGCCAACCAATCCCAG